>JZKD02S1687854.1:270161-293166 GCA_000966675.3 Picea glauca | reverse complement strand
GATTAATCTAATAATAAAAATAATAATAATGACATGATTAATCCACAATGGGGATTTAATCCAATAACAAAATAATAAGAATGCTCTTCGCAGTTACATTATTTCAACACATGTCTCATCTAATATGTTGCCTCCTGCAACCATCACTATAGCTCCTTCAGTGTTATCTCCTGTGACCTGCCCGGAACAAGAACAACAAGGGAGAAACAACAGACAAGAATAATACTCTTTATAATAATAATAAAAATAATAGTGAGAACAATCGTCGCAATAGCTCCTTTAGAGCTATCGCTTGTGACTTGCCTGAAACAAGGGTAAAAAATAAGAAATACAATAATAAGGACTGAGAGAAACACTCTTCTAGTGTTGTGATCAATCATTCCTCCATGGTAACCTGGAACCAAAACAAGCAGTTTCTCCCAGAGGAGATGTTAGTTATATCTGGTAGATGATTACAATAAGCATTTATCTCAATAATGCTCACATGCTACCAAGTATAAAACTTTTCAAAGATTGCTATCACAACTATAATGTTTACTTGTAATGAGGCAGTTATCAAACTTGACCTGTGCAAATTTGAATCTCATCAACTTAATCAATCAAACCTGTAACCTGGAGTCTTGTCCTCAAGAATGAGTGTTGATGCTTTTCTTCTGAGTCTCCTTCACTCAAGATGACAAGTATTCTCTTCAACCTGTCCTATGTACTAAGATAATATGCTTTCTTGACAGAAATCATAGTTAGAGAATAAACTCTATTATTTCAACCTTAATCAATCTAATACTTTTGACTTTAATTTTGACCAATGATTAGTATGATAGTCATAACTTCAACAAATCAAAATACAACCTAGATCTTCATAAGATCAAAATAATGCCATAACAAATAGAGGCATATCAAATTAATCAAACCTGGGGTGTATTGTTCCTCTGAATGTGCTGATATGAGATCCTTCTGGATCTACGATTGTTGTTTAGACAAAAGATCCTTTCTCTTGCAAATACCCTTTAGAATAATGATACAGTTTAAACATATGTAAGTACATACCTCTGGCAGTATTGACAGGTAGTGGCACCATCCGACAACAACGACAAGTAATAACGAACCTTTAAAACTTCAAAGGTGCTTAAATTTGTAATTTAAAGGTAGCCGAAGATTTGCTAGGGTAAGGCGCACTAGGACAATAAAAAATCAGTCCCAACACTACAAAAACTTTTACTGCAACTAGTATTGCCACTGGTGCTAGCATTGCAACTGGCATGAAGGAACTGGTACGAAGGCAATTGCAACTGCAACTGGTACTGCAATTGCAACTGCAACTTAGGGTTTTATGAAGAAACCCTAATTTCTCAAACTTCAAATTTTGGAATTTTGATCCAGGGACTAGATGTGCCTTCCTAGGGCGAGCTCCTAGATGTGGTTACTTCCCCCAATGTCCTCCTTAAACAGGGAAAACGTCACACTTAGGGTTTATGCAGAAACCCTAATTCTGTAGTAGTTGCAATACTAAAAACTGGATTTTGGAGAGGGTGTGCCGAGGCTAGTCACTTCTTATAAACTGTGAGTTGGTCTCTTTCAGGCCTGCTTCGATACCATGTTGAAGTTTTTACTTATATAGCTAGCGGTTACGGTTCTTTATTATTATAATCATTTAGCACATTAGCTGCATAAATAAGATCACTGAAAGAGAGGCAATCACAAAAACAATAGAGACACAGATTATCTTGGGAAACCCTCATGGGGGAGAAAACCTTGCAAAAGCTTCCTCAATATAGATAGGCCAAAGACTGAACAAAAGATCCTCCTCTACTCCTTCACTAGGAAGAGTAGCGCACCACTTAACCAATAAATACCAAGAGATAGACCAGAAACCCTCCTTGACGTCACCCCCAGTTGCAACAGTTTCTCCTCCATGACTTGCGCACTACAGAGCTAGGTGGTGAGTGTGTCCAAATGAGGCGCTGGCCTCTCTTATAAATAGTGGTCTGGCCAGCCTATAATTAGGTCTGGGCCGACCTGTCACTTTACCCTCTTAATTTACAATTAACTGTCAAGGCACAATAGGGTCGACTTTTACTAAGGCACAATAGGGCCTAATTAAATATAATATAATAATATTATTCAACTCTCTCTCAGGTAGAATATTCTTCGAAGTTACAATATTTCAACATTGTTTTCACAGAGAAGAGAGAAGTCTGGTTGCATTGAATGGACTCTTCATGCCTATATAGAACTCTTCAAATTTCTTGAGGTTCCCTGTAGTCCACGGGAGCAATGCACAGAGCAGAACAAAGCTGCTAGCTCTTTACAGGAATGAGTTCCGTCTTCAGCTTAGGAAAACCCTGAAACCAAAGCACTAGAGGAACCCCACTGCACGACCAACCAAACGATACCACTGGGCGCCCAAGGTCCATGAATTGTTGAGGCCAAGGTGCCCAATACCAAGCAGAACCAAGGAGCCAAACCCGCAAATGAAGGTGTCTAGATTGCTAACAGACAATAATCCCTTAAAACTAAATCCCAAAAGAACAAAAGAACAGATATCGAAAGCAACCAAAAGATGAAATAACACTGTGAAGCCAAACACACAGAAGAAATTCAAGGGCCAGAGGATTGGAAATTCCACACACAGTGCATGTCTTGAGCCTGAAACTTTAAGCAGAAAATTCATAAAACCATCCAAAGGCTGAGGGAGATTCTTAACAGTCGATTTTCCAGCAGGGTAGCCTTGCTCCAGATGGCGATGTTTTTCTACCATACTAAAATCCATTATCCCACCACGATGGTGATAAACCTTTCCGTGATATTCAATGGGAAGACCAAAATTTAGTTCAGGCATGCGGGAGGGGGATGTGCAAGTCGTTTTGTATCTATGAGTCTCATATGTAATCCGGTGATTTTGATATTGTGACACATGTTGCATTAATGTGATGTTACTCGCATTCATTTGTAAGAGATATGGATGTCAAGGAATTGGTTGGTAGAATAAACCCCATTTTTCCTAACCATTCCAATTTTTAGAGAAATAGCCTCATTGGCTAGAGCATCAGCTTGATGATTGTATTCTCGAAGGACCTGTTAAAACGAGATTTTTTGGAAAGTGCAGACTTCCCTCTGAGAACGAGCTATAATAGATGCAATCTTGTTATCGGATGAGGGTGATTTTGAGAGCATTAGTTTGATAAATGTGCTTGAGTCGGCTATAACAATCAAGTTCTTGATTCCTGATTCAATTGCTAAGAGAAGGCCCCGGAGAAGGGTATAAGCCTCAGCTTGATTATTTGTGGACTCTCCTAGCCCCCCAGGCAAAGATTTTTTCAAGTTTTCCTCTGGGATCCACTGTGTTCCCCCCTGCACCTGCCACCCCTTGACCAAAAGCACAGATTAAGAATTTCCAGTTTCCGGTTACCAATACTTGGGGACATCGAATAAAACAGAGTTATTCTGTAAAGCAACTTTGTAAGTTTTTATAGGAATTATTGATGTTTTTCTTGTTTCATGTGGTTTCCTGAGGAGTCTACCCTGAAGTTTTCTGTACTTTGGACCCTTACTGTATATGTTTCTAGAAACTCATTTTCAGCCGTTTCTAGTTTCCAGTTTCCAGTTTCTAGTTACCAATACTTGGGGATTTAGAATGAGCAAAATATATTCTGTAAAGTGACTTTGTCAGCTATTACAGGAAGCCAAAGGCAATCTGATCGGGATACCAATGGAATACTTGTAGACTGGAACGGTTTGGGATGGCGCCCCTTATCCTACTCATATTTATTCAGTAATGGAACTCTTCTTGTAAAGCAAGTTTGTAATCTATTACAGGAAAACCCATTTCCAGTTTCTAGTTAGTAAGTTACCAATACTTGGGGATTTAGAATGAACAAAATTGACAAAATATATTCTGTAAAGTGACTTTGTCAGCTATTACAGGAAGCTGAAGGCAATCTGATTGGATACCAATGGAATACTTGTAGACTGGAACAGTTTCGGATGGTGTCCCTTATCCTACTCATATTTATTCAGTAATGTAACTCTTCATGTAAAGCGAGTTTGCAGGAAGGCAATCTGATCAGGATACCAATGGAATACTTGTTGACTGGAAAAGATTGGGATGCTGTCCTTCATTCTACTCATATTTATTCAGTAACGAAACTATTCACAAAATACTTTTAAGTTTCATTGTGCCTTCTTTGTATCCTCTTCTACATTGTACCTTACATTTTCTTAACAGTAATCAAATGCCATAAATGCAGAACGTGTTTCTTTGTTTTAAACAATTAATACACAACCAAGAAATTTTGCAAGAAAACATGAGCATCTAGCAAAATGACTTTGGTAGTCAAGTTTCTCCAGCTCTTGCTACCCCACAAAAATGATGAGTTTGTTAGAGCATATGATATTTTTTCATTCTCAGCCCTCTATAATTAGAATCTTTTTTTTTCCTGGTAACATAGCTCGGGGGAAACCTCCTTGGCACTTACCCTCATTCTGAGGATGGTACCTAGGGTAAACCCTGGATTCTTTAGGGCACAAGGCCAGGTCAACAACTCATGGATAGATAATATATAACTCATCAACAATCAGCTCTCTAAGAGCAACGTGTCAAAAAGCGGGATTTGAACCCGGATGAGGAGGGTAACAATTTTCTTCACAACCACTCGAGCTACACCCAATTGACATATATCATTAGAATCTATAGACATGTGGATGAAAAATTGGTGTTAATTTCAGATCCTAAGAGTAAAAAGGTGTGCATAAGACAAAGTTTAATAAATACTATTCTATCTCCAGTTTGAATGTTTATGGCACTAGAAATTAACAATCAGTTATTTCTGGTGAAAAGATACAAGGGAAGAAGTAGTATTGAAATCCTAGTATTCATTTTCTTGGTGATTCTTTATCATGGAGGTTAAAAGAAAATGATCAGATTTTATTTATTTCTAATGAAAAGATACAAGGGCTGATGTGGTATTGAAAGCCTAGTATTCATTTTCTCAGCGATCTTTTTATCATGGAGGTTAAAAGAAAATGACCAGATATTATTTAATAGGAATTCTTGTTGATGCATTTGCTGCAGCGATTCTTGTAGTAGTTCTTGGTGTTTGTACTAATTGATTCATTGGGATGCTATTATAGAGTGTCTTGACAGAGGCAATGCCAATATCTATTCTTATGTTTAGCTTATTTCCGGTGAGAAAGGCATTATACATGCTTTGTAAATGTTGGTACAGCTGATCTGAGTGTGGCATGCTTGATAGACTATGTTTTTTGCAAATTGTTCTCAATGGAAATACTATGCTCAAAATGAATTTTCAGTCAATGCTAGTGAGACCACTTGTAGCTGAAATAAGAATTGCTAAAAATCAGGCTGCTTCTTAAGAGGGTCTCCTGAGTCCTGACTCCTAACATACAAAAGATTATACTTTGAAAATTAGGAAACCTGAATCTTGTCCAAATCTTACATGGCTATATGAATCTTTCACATATACACAAAAGATTGACATAGGCAGCGAATGAAACTCAATATGAAATTTAAAACACAACACACAAGGTCTGGAAAGGAATCTGGAATCCTAATCCTCCATGGCATTGTTAGAACATCTCACATCCAACTGTTTTCTAAGGACTGTAATTCAAGAAAACCAATTATTCAAATTCACATAACTGAACTGAATGAAGTAGAGTTTGACCTTAGATTATGGATCATCAGAATGGCTAAATACTTATGTGGGAAAGGAGAACTAAGGTTTGGAAGTCCTTGCAGGTAGTGAACGCAATGCACTGAAATTGACTCATGACGGGGTTGACGTGATGGGAGAGCGGTTAGCTGTTGAGGTCAGATTCTACCATTGATTGATATACTTGCCTTTCTTGTGCATATTGCATTGATGTTTACATAGTCCTATCCCTCGAGCCTCATCCGTGTGATGTTTTGTTTTAACATTGCAGATTCACTAATTTATTTCTACAATAGTGAGCAGGTTGTTGCCCAAAGGGGTTGGATCCATTGGTGGGTGAGGAGTGATAAGTTTTTCACCAGTGGGCAAGGTTCAATTTTTATGAGGCCTTTTTTTGGAACCATGGTCACCTTGAGGTAGTCGTCGAATATGTGGTTACACCTAGAGAGATTATATTAAATGATCTCGTGATTGGTGCACACATAAGTGGATCAATGCCCACCCCCATGCCCTTTAAATTTAAAAGCCCAAGGGGTCAGCTAAACTAGTTGTTCGGCATTTGGTTAGTTCCATGCCAGCAGGTGCCCAGCTCGAATCCCCCTTGGGTTAGGTGCACTAAAATATGTTGATGGGTTTAGTAGCGATGCAATCCATGAATATGGGGAAGTCTCCCTTGGGTTTCTCCATGAGGTTTTCCATGGAAAAAATAGTGAGCAGGTTGTCAGAGTTGAATTCTGATAAGAGATTATTGTCAATTGTGCTGAAGGACCTGGCTGTTTTAGCTTCAATTATTATTGAGAGACTAGATTCTATGCATTGACCTTTGATCTTTGTTCCCAACTGCAGGTACTGGAAGCAATAACTCGTAACCCTGGAGTTAAAAAGATTTCATTCATTGCTCACTCACTTGGTGGCTTGGTAGCAAGATACGCAATTGGTAGGCTATATGAGCCACCTTCAACTGGTGAAATTGCAGGAGAAAACGGTAGGGAGTTGATGGATGTTGACTTAATTGACTACCGTGAAGAGCAATCAAGGGGTAAAATTGCTGGGTTGGAACCAATCAACTTTGTTACTGTTGCGACACCTCACCTGGGTTGTAAAGGAAAAAATCAGGTAACTATATTTTTATAGTCCTCAATTAAGTCCACCTACTCTAATATGTCCTCATTTGCATTGTTTTTAGAAATATCTTCAACCCAATAACGTACCTCTTTTAGTTTGTCTTGGCATTAGGGAAATATATTTTTGGTGTTTCATTGTGAAGACAATTGATGAGGTAGAAAATTCCTCCCTTGTTAGTGAATTTCAAAATCTGTCAAGATATTCCATGTTTTTCATTGACATTCTTCTTTTCAGTTACATAAACCTAATTTAATCATCTGCATATCCAGTTTCTTTCATGAACAATTCTGGCAGTTCATTTTGTTCTCCAAGGTATTTCAAGCATAGTATGCTCACAATCTTTAGGCAAATAATATTCATAATGTTTGGTCTGGTAATTTGCACTTCACCATATTTTTGGATAGCAAACACCTTCACGCCATGTTTCCCTTTGTGTATATGCAGGTCTATACATATGCAGGCATAGATACCTGCACACACACATATCATGTACACACAAATACAAAATTGTGTATATGCATAAAAGAAAGATATATTGTAAGCTAGAAGTGATGATTCATTAACAAAGATGCCAAATATTATGTGCGTTATCCTAGTATGTTAAATTTTGTAGATCATATTCTTTGGAGAGAGCTAGAGAGGGAGGGAGGGAGATATCGAGGGTTGTCTTATTTCATATGAAAACCATATGTCAATCAAGGATACCTTTTGTGAAGACTGAACTCATATTCTATTGTCAATAAGATTACC
The DNA here is from genome assembly GCA_000966675.3 of Picea glauca. Lineage (NCBI taxonomy): Eukaryota > Viridiplantae > Streptophyta > Pinopsida > Pinales > Pinaceae > Picea > Picea glauca. The sequence continues at coordinate 285,619 of JZKD02S1687854.1, read as the reverse complement.
TCCTAATAAAAACTGAATAATTTATCAAGTAATAAATTGCCTTGCATATTTTTGAGGCATGTATATTGCAAGATACATCTTCTGGGACCATGTACTTCAAACCATTGATATTTTTTCCTTTGCAGCTTCCGATGCTTTGGGGTGTTACTCTCTTCGAAAAAATTGTGTGTTTAGGTGCTCATTTGGCTGTTGGGAGATCAGGTCGCCACCTCTTTCTCACGGACAATGATGAGGGGAAATTGCCACTGCTTCGTCGCATGGTGAATGATTGTGATGATCTTTGTTTCATGTGTGTCTACTTTTTCATTCTCTTTTGCAGTCTATTATGTAGCTTGAAGTATATTTTCACTATCTAATGACAATTTCTAATGTTAACATTTCATTTTGCGAAAATCTTTATGATTTATCTTTGAATTTTCTATGAAAAGTGATTTTCAATGCATCATTTCTGTGAATGCAGGTCTGCTTTGCGGGCATTCAAACGCCGAGTTGCCTATTCAAATGTGGTCTATGATCGTATCTTATGTTGCACTAATACTTTATTCACCCTTTGAAATCAGTTTAACTATAAACTAATTACCTTTTTCAAATCTGTTTAGCTGTTTTAATTCATTTTGGATTATTATCTTGCCCCTTAACTTGTTACAAAGAAATAGTAGGTTGGAGAACCTCTTCAATTAGACGTGAAAGTGAGTTGCCACAGGTATCACTCCTTTTTTTGTTGAACATTTTCTCGCTGTTTTCATTCCATCTAGATCTATATTAGTTGCCACCTACATGATTAACTAATTGTAATTTAACATTCTCAGTTGCAATCTCCCTCATTTTATATATTAGTTACCACATACATGATTAACTTATTGTAATTTAGCGATCTCAGTTGCAGTATCCTCCCTTGGATAACAGATATCCACATATTGTAAATGTGGAAAATGAGAATGATGATTTTCATGGGCCAAGAGCAGCTACTTCAAATCAATGCTATACAGATCCAGAAGAAGGTTTGTTTCTCTAGTTTGGCAAACAAATTTGATAATCACTAGGTCAACCACATTGTTTTCTATGAAGGATTTTGATGATATTTTGTTTCTCTCTTTGGGCACTTGTTCTAGAATTAGAGCTATCATTATATATAATTGAGTTAATACATCATCTTCTACTAATTGTTTCAAAACACCTTTTTATTTAAGTGTTATCATTGTCTATCATCTTAGCTTTAATTATCATAATTTTTGTCTATGTATGTTTTATTTCAGTGTTTTAGAGATTTTATAGTATTATTTTTAATCAAGCATGTTGATATAAGTTGTTTACCATGAAAGGCCTTCACAGTTTTCTTCTCTTCATAATTTGCCTTTTACCGTCTAGCCACCTTTCACTTCTTTCTATGAAGTTTCTTTGAGTAACACCGCAGAGGTTGGGGGCTGCGCCATTTAACACAGACTTCCTTCAGCTTAGGTGCTAGTTCCAAGGGGTATCTAGTCCACCAAATTTGCTTGGGACTTGCACCCAAACTCATTCTTTTTTGACATGCCATTTTGGGTGGGGTAGTTCAGAATGAGAGTGAAACCTTAGTCTATGGCTTAATACTCCCTTAACTTGACTAGTGAACCAAGGTCCCATTGGCGTTTTATTGTCAATTGATGGATAATGATGTGAGAAGATTGATAAAACAATTTAAGATGGCATTTGGAGGACACTACCTATAACATTCATTGAAAAACAGAATTTGGGAAAGAGTTTGGGGTAATTGGCTCCAATTTCTCATAATTGATTATGTTCAATTGACAATCCACTTGTGCCATTAAAACACACCTAATTTTGGGTTCATTATATTCGATGAAAAGTTATGATCCATAGGAAAACTAGTCATAAATCTGTGTCACACACACACACACATCATAATCATGTTATAAATATGTATTTTATCTATAGCCACCATGTGAACATTGATTTCCTGAGGTAGGGAAAGAGTATTGGCAATGAAATAGAATAAGCAGAGAATGTCTGTGCATGAATTGAATAATAAGAGAGCTGAATAGCAATAACTTTAAGAAAATGGAGAATGGCATTATGGTTTCATACAACATAGCAATCTTTTTACATTTGTACTTGTAATCAATAAAATGGACGTATGAAGCGAGACAATGAGGCTTCCATTTGTGATGACCACTCAATTTGAGTGAGGAGGTGCCCTCATACATTTATGACAATTGGAAGTGTTACCTCTCAGACCTGTACTCAAAGATATTCAAGCCCTTGAATGAAGTGCAACCTAGAGGCACTTAGGAAGGCTGTCCACTGTCACCACATCAACTCTTCCTCTCACTTTAGGCCGGTTCTTCTTTGGCACAAGGGGGTAAACCCTAGAAACAAGTTTATGATATTCTTATAATTTAAGTGATGGTGAATTGCCAAGACCAATGCCTATCCAAGGGGGTGATGGAGTCAGGATCAACAATCAAGTGTGTTTGAACAGTATGAAGGATGTGTCGTCCATAGGCCGTTTCAAACATGCTCTAACTGACTACATGAATCTATTTCAATACATAAGGAGGGCTCTTCCAAAGATGCTGCTCACAACAAGTACAAGATCAGCCAAGTAATAACGTGCAACCATGAATAATTAAAGGGAAGCCACACATGAAACCATAAAAGTAGACAAAAGTAGGAGGCCTTCTTTATAGAATGAACATACAATAATACATCATTCTTTAATTGTGATTTCACCAAAAGATCAAGAGGGCCTTAAAAGTGCCACACTTAACCTTCAACCCTAGCTAAGGGAGGCTGCAAAACAGAGTGAACAGCCCTAACCGAGACATTACAGCAGCAAATATCCTTCAACAAACTCAATGGTTAAATCAAGATGAAGGGAGGGTGTCATCTAAACCCTAACATCCTCTATTGGAGCACAAATACCCTTTTACAAAGATTGTTCTAGTAGGTTTGTACCAGTAATTTCCATCCATCAAATCAATCGAAGAAAATAGAAAAAAAGATGATTAACCTCACATTGAAATGCCCCTTAACTTTTTCCTCTCAAAAGATCTTCAACTAAGCTAGGAGGGGATCTCCCATGACTCCAACCATGCCCTTTGTAAATGGATGTCTCTATTTATATCACGCCATGTTGAATTAAATAATAATAAATTAGAGCCAAAACCCTAGAAGTAGGGTGCTCCTCTTTAGAGTGCTTTTTAAGGTTTGGCTTCACAAATTGACATGTGTCAATCTCTTCTTTTTGCTAACTCCAAATATGTGAATCACCCCTCGAACTATGTGAAATTCCCCATGATAATCCTTTAAATGCCCTCTTGAGTGAGGCATCCTTCTTTTATGGCCTAGATCCATGTTTAAGCAACCAAAATACTCCTCTTTTTTACCCTTAGAGTGGAGCGCTACTCTCTAAGTGACCTTCCTTGACCATTCAAAGACTTATATTGCCATGTGGCACCACTTTGAGCTAGGGCTTTCTTTTGTACCGTTTCCTTTGCCACATGTCATGTTCTTCAAGTGGGACGTTTTACTACTCTTGCCTTTGAATGCGTGCAAAGGGTCCATAATGTTGAAATATTGTAACTACAACGAGCATTCTATTTATTATTGAGTTATTATTCATCAGATCAATCCCCTTTTGTGGATTGATCATGTCGGGCTTTGTACTTGACCAAATCCCCTTTTGTGGATTGGTCAAATCCTAATTATATTATGCTAATTAAGAAGTCGACCCCTAGGCCTAAATTAAGTGGTTTTAACCATGAAGAAGAGAAGTCGGCCTTGCCAAGTGAAGAGACACCTTTCCAGCGCCTGCCAGCTAGTATAAATAAAGGAGGCTAACGCCTCATTTGTTCACTCACTCATTCACTCTTCAAGTGTGCAAGTTTGGAGAGCTGCAGTTGGGAGAAGAAGGAAGAGAGAGGCGCATTGCTCAGTGTTGGATATTCTCTAGTGTTTTGGTTTATTGTCTTGGCATTGTATTGGCTATCTATATTAAGGAAGTTTTCGCTGGGTTTTCTCCCCCATGAGGGTTTCCCAGAATAAATGCTGTGTATCTTGTGATTGTGTTTCTCTTAGTGATCCTATCTATGCTATTGTTATCTAGTAAATTGAAAAGAAACTTAATAGCTGCTCTAAAATTAACATGGTTTCAGAGCTATAAATTGAAGAGAGCGCCTTTCACTGGATAAGCAAAAACGTCACTCTTGCCGTACAAGAAAATTAGGGCTTTTTATTGGAGAGGAATTCCAGCCTAAAATTCATCAAGGAAGTGCACCCTAACCTAGCGAACTTATTGGCAGCTTGAGCGCACTTTTCCAATGGATATAACTCCCGGAAAGTGAAATCCTACTTTTCACTGGTATTAGAGAACCAAAACCAGTACCAGAAGTACCAGTCTAGATTTTCTCAGGTCAAATTTGAAAGGGTAAAATTTGGATTTTTTGAAATCTGACTACACCAGCTTACTCGCCTCAGTCAAGCGCACCTCTTGGTAACTTCATATTTAATTTTTGAGCACTTTCATTTTTTCGTCATTTTCCCAGCTCCAGGTCAAGATGTTTTCAAGCATCAAGCTTGTTGACAAGTTAGAAGGTGTGGATAAATTCCGTGCTTGGAAGTATAGGATTGCACTCATTCTTGAAGAGAATGATCTTTCAAGATTTATCAAGGAAAATGTACTAGAACCCACAGATGTTACAACTAAAGCAAAGCACTAGAAGGATATGGTTAGGGCCAAAAGAATCATTGCAGACTCTATTAAAGATCACTTGATCCCTCAAGTGGCCTCCAAGAATACTCCAAAATAAATGTTTGATGCCCTAACCAAGATGTATGAAGGAAAGAATATCAACCGGAAGATGAATCTAAGAAACCAACTCAAGAATACAAAGATGCAGAAAGGAGAATTCGTACATGACTACTTCTCTAGGGTTTCTCAATTTAAGGAACAACTAGAAGCAATTGGAGGCAACTTGGATGAAGATGAACTCATCTTAACAACTCTTAATGGTCTCACAAGACCTTGGGATGCCTTCATCCAAACTATTTGTGCAAGAAAGGAAAAACTACAATTTGACAGTCTTTGGGAAGAATGTGTCCAAGAAGAAGCAAGAGTAGCTAACCGAGAAGCAGTACTTTCAAGGGATGAAGATCAAGTCCTAGCTGCTCATGCTAAAGGAGGAAAGAAAAGGTCTTATTTCAAGAAGGAGACCCACCTACATGAGGAATCTCACTCCCCAAAGAGATTCAATCATTCTCATAAAGAATCTCACCCTCCAGGAGATTTCAGAAGTTTCAGAAAGGTCAAAGAAGAGAAAAGGACTTCTCATCCTACCAATGTTACCATTGTGACAAGATGGGACATATTGCTAAGAATTGTCCAGCTAGAAGAGAAGAATACAAAAAGAGAAACAAAAGGCACCATGCCCATGCAGTTGAAGATGAAGAGCCACCCACGAAGATGTTTAAAGAAAAGATTGAAGACTATGTCTTAATCTCTGCCCTCTTAGGATCAATATCACATGGAGAGGATACTTGGCTCATAGATAGTGGTGCTTCAAAGCACATGACAGGTCAGAGAGACATTCTCTCTAGCCTTACTGAAAAGAACCTTCCCCAAAAAGTTACACTTGGAGATGATTACCAGTACCCTATCAAAGGAGTGGGACGGTCCAATTATAAACTTGATTTAGGGACCCCAATGAAGATGAAGGATGTACTATATGTACCAGGTTTGACAAAGAACTTGATTTCTATCTTAGCTTTAGATACGAAAGGCTTCAGTGTTGCATTCATAGATGGTGAAGTCCTCATGTGGCCTAAAGGCAAAACCATAAAAGATGCAATTGTTATTGGAACATAAGAACGTGGCCTGTATAAATTAAAAGGTCACTCAGAAGCAGCCTTGACACACTCGACAGAGAGTCCATGTGAACTTTCACATATAAGACTAGCTCTCATCAACTACAAAGCATTACCATATGTGAGCAAGGCAGTTACAGGTCTACTAGAATTCAAGGTTGACCATGAAGGTGTGTGCAATGGATGTGCACAAGGAAAGAACATCAAGAACCCTTTCCAGAAGAGCGACAGTAAAGTAGGAGTCTTAGAGCTCATCCACTCAGATGTATGTGGCCCAATACCATCAACCTCCATTAGTGGGTATGTATACTATGTATCATTTATTGATGACTATTCTCGCAAGACTTGGGTTTACTTCTTGAAATCAAAAGATGAAGTGTTTGGAAAATTCAAGGAATTCAAAGCCTTGATAGAGAATCTCTCTGAAAGAAAGATCAAGACACTCAGGTCAGATAATGGAGGAGAATACACCTCAAAAGAGTTTGTAAACTTTTGTAAAGATGTCGGGATTAAGAGGGAGCTCACCACTCCCTACAATCCTCAACAAAATGGTGTAGCAGAAAGGAAGAACATAACTATAATGGAAGCTTTGAAGACTATGATCCATGATCAAGATATTCCAATGCACTTATGGGCAGAAGCAGCAAGGACAATAGTGTATATACAAAACAGATTATCCCATAATGCACTTGGGTTCAAAATCCCCGAAGAAATGTTCTCCGGAAAGAAGCCAAAAGTAAGCCATCTCAAGATATTTGGCTGTCCAGTGTTTGTACACATTCCGAAAGAGGAGAACCAAGTTGGACCCTTAAGGGAAGAAGGGAATATTTGTTGGATACTGTGAGGTCCCAAAGGCCTTCAGAATTTATATACCAGGTTACCATCACATTGAGATCAACAGAGATGTAACCTTTGATGAAGATGCAACACTCAAGAAATCAAGAAGATGCCAGCTTGAAGAAGTATATGAAGAAGAGCCTGTAGCTCCTAGAGTTGCAAAACCAGTAAGGGAAGTCACAGTTTCCCCTGATGATGAGATTCATGAAGATCATGATATGTTAGAATTTCAAGAACCTCCCCAGACGACGATCTCACAAGAGAAAGCCATCTTGGGCGAGGGAACTTATTCAAGATGGAGAGAAGTATGGTGCCTCAGAAGGTACCATGAGACAGGTCAAGAAACCCAAGCCATTCTCCAGTTATATGGCTTAGATGTGTGATCTCTTAGAGAAGGAGCCTACTTACTTTGAAGAAGCCATTCGGAAGAAACAATGGGCAGATGCCATGACAGAAGAATACCAATCCATTATAAAGAATGATGTATGGGAAATAGTTCCCAGACCAAAGAGCAAAGATGTGGTATCTTCCAAATGGCTATACAAGATAAAACATGCTGCTAATGGAAGTATTGAGAAATATAAAGCAAGGTTTGTAGCTCGTGGATTTTCTCAAAAGGAAGGCATTGACTATGAAGAGACGTTTGCTCCTGTAGCCAGATACACTTCTATCAGAACCATCATAGCCCTTGCAACTAAGATGAAGTGGAAGTTACACTAGATGGATGTGAAAACAACCTTCTTGAATGGCGTTATTGAAGAAGAAGTGTATATAGAACAACCTCAACGGTTTGAAGTTGAAGACAAAAAGACTCATGTCTGCAGATTAAAGAAGGCTCTGTACGGATTGAAGCAAGCTCCTAGAACTTGGTATGGAAGAATTGACAGTTTCCTGACGAGCTTGGGCTTTACCAAGAGTAAAGCTGATTCTAACCTTTACTTCAAGATTATGAATGCTGAGCCTGTTATATTGCTGTTGTATGTGGATGACTTATTCTTAACTGGAGAAGAAAAGCTCATCACTGATTGTAAGAAGAAGCTCGCTGTAGAATTTGAGATGAAAGACTTAGGCCTACTGCACTATTTCTTAGGTCTTGAGGTTTGGCAGAGCCTAGAGAAGATCTTCCTTAACCAAGGGAAGTATGCAGTTGAAATATTGAAGAGTTTTGATATGTTGGAGTGTAAATCCATGAATACACCCATGGAAACTAAGTTGAAGCTCCTGGTTGATACTTCGTCAGAATTGGTTGATGCTACGCTGTACAGATAGATCACTGGATCGTTGATGTATCTGACGAACACCAGGCCAGATATATGTTTTGCTGTGAACACCTTGAGTCAGTATCTGGTAGAACCCAGACGTGTTCACCTTGTTGCTACAAAACATGTGATGAGATACCTTAAAGGTACGTTGGACTTTGGTCTCTGTTATAATGGAGATCATGACTTCAGATTAATTGATTATACCGATTCAGATTGGGCAAGAAGTGTTTCTAACAGAAAGAGCACTTCAAGATGTTGTTTCAGTCTGGGGTCAGCCATGACTTCATGGCAAAGTGGAAGCAATCTAGTATTGCTCTCAGCACAACAAAAGCATAATACATTGCTGCATGTTCCATCGATTGTGAAGCCATATGGCTACGGGAGTTGTTGATAGGTCTATTTGATCTGGAGATGGAAGCAATCGTGATTCTATGTGATAACCAGAGTTGCATAAAGATGACATAGAACCCTGTGTTCCATGACAAGTTGAAGCACATAGAAATTCGGTATCACTACATTCGTGATATGGTCCAGAGGGAAGCCATAAAGCTCCAATATGTTGGCACAGATGAGCAGGTTGCAGATGTGTTGACCAAGCCTCTGTCTCGTGTAAAGTTTGAGCACTTTCGAGACAATCTTGGTATAGTCCAAAAGGACCTCCCTCGAAAGGGGGAGTGATGCTGATGATACTATGGTATCCTGACCAATAGTGGGTAGCTCAGTTAGGATTTTACATCCTAGGGGATTGATCATCCTTGGATAGATCCCGAAGGTCTGGTAAGGATGGTCTGTCAGAGTACCTGTGCATGTATATGCTAGCTATGGTCAGTAGTGGTAGCTCCGTTAGGATTTTTATAATCCTAGGGAATCGTATGATTCTTGGGCAGATCCCGAAGGTCCGGTAAGGACAATCTGTCAGAGTACCACATGGTACCTCCGTTAGGATTTTATATCCTAGGGAATCTTATGATTCCTGGGCAGCTCCTTAGGGACTGTTAGAGTACCACGAAATGTTGTAACACTTGCCTCATTCTGTTGCCCCATGATGATGATGATGTTGTTGCTCCAACCTTTGTGCTATGATGATGTTGTTGCTCCAGCTTTTGTGTTGTGATGATGATGCTATTGTTGAGGATGTTATTGATGATGATGATGCTACTCCAGCTCCATGCTGTGAATGATGATGAGAAAAACTTTCGATGATTTATAGATATGCCAGTCAGTGTTCCAGATGCTGTTGATATTGTTGCCCTCTCTCTCTCCTGATGATGTTGTAGAATACCCTTCTTGTTAAGGGGGAGTGTTGAAAAATTGTAACTGCAAAGAGTATTCTATTTATTATTGAGTTATTCATCAGATCAATCCCCTTTTGTGTATTGATCATGTCGGGATTTGTACTTGACCAAATCCCCTTTTGTGGATTGGTCAAACCCTAATTATATTATGCTAATTAAGAAGTCGCCCCCAGGCCTAATTAAAGTGGTTTTAACCACTAAGAAGAGAAGTCGGCCCTGCCAAGTGAAGAGACACCTTTCCAGCGCCTGCCAGCTAGTATAAATAAAGGAGGCTAGCACCTCATTTGTTCACTCACTCATTCACTCATCAAGTGCGCAAGTTTGGAGAGCTGTAGTTGGGAGAAGAAGGAAGAGAGAGGCGCATTGCTCAGTGTTGGATATTCTCTAGTGTTTTGGTTTATTGTCTTGGCATTGTATTGGCTATCTATATTAAGGAAGTTTTTGCTGGGTTTTCTCCCCCATGAGGGTTTCCTAGGATAAATGCTGTGTATCTTGTGATTGTGTTTCTCTCATTGATCCTATCTATGCTATTGTTATCTAGTAAATTGAAAAGAAACTTAATGTCTGCTCTAAAATTAACACATAAGGCCTTTTGTCATCTTCATAAGCAAATGACTTTCTTTTCAATTCCCCAACAATGCCACATGACATCTCCCTCATGTGAAGAGTTTGCCCTCAAATATGGTTGGAAACTCCTACATTAGGGTATCTACCTGTCTTCAACATGCTGTAATCATCTTCTCGAAGAGGATGTTCAACCTTTGAATCTCAATAATGCTTTTGCCTACCTCGTGTCATGCTTTAGAGCCCAAATATGGTAGGGTGTTCCTATTCTAGGTCTCATTTCCTGCTCATATTATCCATCAATGCATCTTGGAAAAGCCTCCATCAAGCTGTAAGTGCTCTTGAATTCCAAGGGTCTTCTGTTGTAATTGGTGAGAGAAGAAAGACCCATGAAAATGTGAAATGAAACATGCATTTTCAAAGGTAATAGGAAGACAATCCTTCGCTCAACTAATTAGGAATTCCTAATAAAAACCTAATAATGATAGCCTCATTGTTTAACGTACAACCCCTTTATCTAAGTCCAAAAGTGATTAATAATTACATTTTTTAAGCACTTACAAATTTCATTTCATCGACCACTTGCATGTCACTTTAAGATAAAATAAACTACAAGCAAAATACAATGAGTGATGAAATTGGGTCTAACATTTGCTTGCTACTCTATTCTTGAACATCCCTCTCAACCACTAGGTAAATTACCACAAAAGTAGCCTACAAGACAAGATACTATTAGTGATGAAACCGGGGCTAATATTTCCCCGCTCCTCTATTCTTGAGCGTCCCTTTCAACTAGTGGGTAGTGTTACTACTCAAACTCTCTCTAAGGGAAAGTCCCGCCATGCGAAGGAGAGTTTAGAGCAACGGATAGGCAAGCCACCCACTCTCACCTCAGTGGCCTTGCCTCTATACTTTAAGGCTAGGGTTACTAACCTAAGGGGGGTTTTTCTACAAGGTCAAAACTAAATCCTATCATTGTATTTGGATGGGGGAGGCTCCAGGACTTGGTTTGACTTGAGTTTTTCGATCTTCCCTTGGGGATAAAGTGTGTCAATTACGAGAGAAGACAATTTAAGAAGAGCTTGAAGAGAATATGACTTGGAGAACAAAGCTCAGTTGAAACAAGTGCTTGGAACATAAGATGTTTGTATTATATCCAGAATGTGTAAATAAGCAAGGCACCATTCACCATGTGTCATTCATCACCGTCCATCAACAAATAAAATGTCAATTTTGACCAATCAAATTGCACAATGCGTGTTCTTGCTTAGATCATTCAAAACATAGTAACCAATGCGTGTTCTTGCTTAGTCATATGGGCAGATTTAGTGCTGATCATAGGATGAACTCAAACCATATAGTGTGTCACTAGGATAACAAGATAGCACTCAAACATGTACCACAGGGACAACACAATAACCAATGAAAGAGAGGAGTTTGCTTAGTTATGTGTCATGAATGAGTGAGATAATCATTAATTATATTGCAAAAAAGAATGATATAATTAGGGTCAACATCACATGTTCCAAGCAACAATATCTAGGGCATCCATAACAGTAAATTGAACACAATTCTCTTCAAGGATTCCCCAATATGCAAGGGTTATATTGAAAAAAAGATGGACAATGAGACTAGATCCAAACCCTATGAGATGCCAACATTCCAAGATATTCAATGAAGGATGAGCTAGCATACACAAAATTTGAATATTAGATATACCATTGAAGCTCAAGCAATCTAGACCAAAAATGAGACAAGATAAACCCTAGACTGCAAAACAAAAATACAAAAAGGACAAGAGAGGAAAAACGATTTTTTGGTTTTTTGGCGGTTGGAGAAGATGGACCAATGCCTTAGGAAGGGCTATGGGGTCACTACACAAGTCTATATGAGGCTTTAGGGTTTTAAGATGAGATGATGTTGAGGGTACCTAAAGAGGATTACCTATCGAGCATCACTTAGGGAAAATAGGGATTTTCAAGCTTGGATGGGGGGATTGATCCACTAGGAAGTCTCTCCAAGTACTACTAAGGTGATCTCAAAGCATGGCCTTGTGCAAGAGGGAAGAGCCCCTAGACGTCCTACCTCAATGCCAAAACCAAATTCTTCAATGGTCAAAGGGAAATAGGGCAAGAAATCTATACCTTATTTTCCCCTCCAAGTGGAGCAAGTTGCACTTCTTTGGCCTTGTAGTATCTTTTGTCCTCCAGCAAAACTTGAAGAAAAAATTCTATAAAACCCTTGAACAATAGCCTAGAACATCACATAAAAAAGATAGATAGCCAAGAACTTATTTAAGCAAGTTTTCTCATTAATCTCCAATGATTTAAATAAGAGACTCCTCAAATATAATATGATACAATGTGTAGCTCAATACCATGAGCTCGAAGCCATTAGCCCGGCCAAAACCATGGGCAAATACCATAATTCATGTAACAAAACCCTCCAAGAGCCAATCGACCCTAAAAAATGGTCCAAATACAATAATAATTGCCACACATTTGGCTAGAGAGAGAGTAAAGAAGGTGGCTCCTTAATAATAGTGCCAACGTCCAAGAATGAAGTGGATAAATGAGTCAACATGGTCCAAGGACCTCCAAAGATACTCCAACTAACTCCCTCAAACCAAGGAATGGTCCAAGTGTGAAATAACAACCTCAAGAAGATGACATCACCTTTCACATGTGTGAGCCGTTCAATTTTCAAGTCAACAAGTCAAGATAAATGGCACATGTGGCCTCCTCTAGGTGGGCGCTCCTCAAGTAATCAATGGTAAATCATGCCACGTCATCCCATGATCCAAATAACAACTTGTAACCACCTCCATAATCTATAACTAACTCCAATGCATTAATAACTCCCATGCGTGGTCCAAGGAGAGATAATAATGCACGAGTGTGAATGCAATGTCCAACTGAGCAAGGAGAATGACTCTGAGTGGTCCATGTGGCATGTGTGATGACATGGCATCCTTGTCATGGCTTAATGCATTGACACGAATCCTAATGTGGTGACATGTATCCCAATGCAGTGACATGTATCCCAATGCAGTACATGGATCCCAAGGTAAATGGAAGGGTTCCCAATGTCTGTAGATATGATCATATATGAGTACACGGATCCCAATCCAGTGTCATGGATCTCTAGGCATGTTACACGTGTCCCAATGCACAATACTCGAAGTGATGGGTCTATCCTTTAAGCAAGCCATTAGCTGGTAGCACCTAGTGACATCTCTTAACACAACATAACAAATAAGGGTTAGTTTTAAATTTTAATATTTGCCTAAGTCTTACCAAGGGGAAAAATATTAACATGCACCAAGTCCTAGGACAACCCATATTTCCTGAGTACCTAGGTGAAAGATTGGTAAAGATGAATAATAATGATGAAAGGGAGGGAAAAAACTTCATGTGATGACCCTCAAAGTCTTAGACATGCATAGATCTTTTTGTTCATTTGTTTATCTAGCTTTTGTGAGCTAGGATATTTTTGCAATAGCCTTAGAGAGGGAGCTTAGCATTGAGTTACATGTCCTTGGCACTGTTTCTCACTACCCCTTTATGCCTTTTTCTTCTATATGTTCAGTTTATCGGACAAGTCCCTTTTTCTTTAGATATTCATACACAAGCTAGGGACTAGGGGCATTGGCCTCATAGCAAGGTGGCATTGCTCAAGCTTTTATTTTTGGCTTTCGATTTTAGTTCTTCATCTCTAGCCTTTTCTGGCTTTATTGATTTAGGCTTTTTATCATTTGGACCTTTTCTTTTGAACTTTGAGAAGTCATATCAGGGTAGAATATCTTTATATAGATGGAATGAATGATACAGGGAAGGTGGAAAGTGTCTGGAATGGTTAGGATGTGGACAACACTATTTAGGCTAAGTACCCAGTTGTACCAATTGACCTGACAAATGACACATTTCTGAAAGAAAACATGTTCCCCAAGGTATAACGAGGAAAATAATAAAATTATGCATGCTACGAAGTGCTATCAGATATCGTTTTAGTGTTTACCACTTTCATGACTAACTATGAAGTTATATCATCACATCCAGGTGAGCATTGATACACGGAATATCAAGATAAAACATGTTGAAACCATACTGTACCATCCATAGTGCAATCTGTTATCTGAGGAGGGAGGACAATGAGCTATACCACAGCTGAGCTAGCATGGTCATACATCTGATGGAGATCAAGAGACACTCTGTTTGAGTCTGGAGAAGATGAGCATGACATCTCATGCAAACAGCAACATGACAGCCTTGTGAGGGTACCTCTGAAAGTTATCAACCCTAGGGGGGGCAACAGGTAGGCTACCACAAAATAGACTACAAGACAATATACAAGTGATGAAAGTGCATCTAACTGCATCGCTCTCAACTAGAAGGTAGACTACCACACTTCTCAATTGGAGTCTCTAATCTACGACTAATTCCTTCATTGGTCTTGATGCTGCTGATATCATTGGTGATGGAGATGCTGTTCGTTCAATCTTCTTCAAACTCTTCTTCAACTTCTGATCTCATATCTTCTTTGTATACTTCTTTTGCAGTATCTTTTAGTTTATTACTCCAAGTGACCTTTTTTTTGGGGTCATCTGTGGGCATTAATATCATGTCTTTCTTTCTTCATTTGATGTGTCTAGTTGAGGTTACTGTGAATATTCAAAATGTTTCTATCCACAAAAAAGTGGCTTCACTTAATTTCATCTTCTAATACATGATGACTCGGTTGATTTCTATAGTGTGAAAAGAAAAAGCTAAAGTCATACCAGTGCAGAAGGCAATGAGCAGTTTACAACATTCAATTGATAACTACCTGGTTGTTGCAGTTGTATAGAATGCCATTAATTTAATAGTTGCAGTGTTTGTAGTAAATAATAGCATGGTACACCTCTATAGTATATACAGAAATCAATATCCATCTTTTTGCACAGGTAAAAAGTGCACCATACAAGGCATGGAGTGAGGACAGTGTGTGCAGTCTAATATATAGAAAACTGACTTTATTGACTTATCTAAATTTTGTATTTCAACAGACTATGGGTTTATGTTGGTTTTGCAGAGGAAATGGTGGCAGGTCTCACACAGGTACCTTGGCAGAGAGTTGACGTCAGTTTTTGTAATAGTAAATACAGATTTGTTGCTCACAGTACTATCCAGGTAAGAAACTTCTTTCTATACAAACACATTCTTCTCATTCTGGTTGAAAACTAACATTCCATAATTAAGTGCCTGCTTTACAATGTCCCCAGCATCCCTGCCTTAGCTCATTCTAGACAATTCTTATTATATTAATGCATATGCTCAAAGTAGTTAAGACATTGACATCCAACTCTTATCAATAATTAGAAATGTAAGAGTTCTAGATTTTATTTGATGTAATGGTATCAGCAAAGGTTCTGGTTTCACTTTAATTGTAATCTAACTCTTATCAATTATCAGAAATGTAAGAAGTATAGATTTCATTTGATGTAATGGTATCGATAAAGGTTCTGGTCTCACTTTAATTTATGGTTTCTGTTATCGCACGGTTTGTAGGAAAGGTTTGAAAGCTTGAGTTAGGGCTTGAAACCGGCGTAACAGGAGCTTCCCCACCCACTGTCACCTCGATGGGGGGCTCTTTCTATTTA
>JZKD02S1687854.1:223856-260782 GCA_000966675.3 Picea glauca | reverse complement strand
TTGGGGAGCACCTGGGAACCTCCCACAAATGGAAACATCCCTAATTTTCTAGGACACATCCCACTCCGATTTTCCTTGAGTTTCCCAAAAGGGGGATGTGGGTAATGTGCCTTAAAATGTGGGAAATGTGGGGGATTGCCCCCTACTTGGAGGACCACATCCTCATGTAACATTGGAACATAAACCCTTTTATTTCTATTTTTTTTAAGAAGATCCTCATTATCTTAATCAATGATTACTTATGATTACTTTGGGAATGCTAATAAGGAGATTTTGTTGAGCCTCATCCCTTCCACTTGGTAATTCTGTTAGCACATCTTAAAAGAAAGCATAAGCCTAGTTAGATGTTTGAGGAAGATAAGAAGTGGTACTACCTTTTGAGAGGGTTATTTATGTTATTCGATTTTTTATCCCTCTTTTAGTTTTCATTCTATGTAAATACTTTCTATTTCCATCCCATGATTTGAACCACACATTGAGGGATTTAAACCTCCCCTAATACATTTAGCTTGATAGAAATGGTGGTGCAACATTATTTAATGCGTGATAAGCAAACTAAACCTAATTAACTTGCAATCCCACATCATCAAAAAAATAATCCAAGTACAAGATGTGTATAGGTACAATAGGTAACCTTTAAGATAATATTAATAGTGATATATTTGCTCAAGTGAGACAAGTACAAATAAGGAATAGGCATAAATAGGTGTTAGGACCACTTATGATGTGGATCCTAACCCAAGATGGAGTAACCCTATGGTGCACCCATCAACACTAACGTGGTCCATGGTGCTAATCACTAAGGGTGTGATTTGTAAACTAGATTGGGTATTCTAAAGGATAATTCATCCCAACATATTATAAATCATTAGTGTCATTACAATGAATTTTGGTTCCACTAGATATATATTACTTATATTTAATGTTTTATTAAAGATAAACACACCATCCATAAAATACAATATATTACATGCCACAAAGGTAATGGAAACCATATTTTTACCCGAGAGAAACCCATGTGGGAAAGTCCAATAAAATGAAGCATTGCATCTTTCTTCTTTAAAATGAAAGAGGTTACAATGCAAAATATAGAGAGACCCAAACTCATTGTGGAGCTATTGGACACTGGTCTTCTATAGTTCCATATAGGGCGATGTTCCTCTCTTGCATTGCTCAAACTATGGAACATAATAATTGCTAAAGCATTGACTCTTCCCTCATTTTTGTGTTGGATCAAATAAAGAGGATAAGGTTAGGTTTAGGCTATTTACTCATCTAGAGTTTGGTAGCCTTGATAACATATTTTCCAACTATGATGGGGAACACTCTGGGACAAAAAAAATAATGAGACAAGTTGAAGCAATAGCCCACTGAGAGGGTTTTCATCCATGGAATCCTAGCCTTGCATCATGGAAGTAGAGATCAATCTCATAAGCTTGATGAAAAGGTAAAACCATATCCATGGTCATTGGTAATGGAATTGCTACACATACATTTGAACGCGAAATTGCAAGACTCCAATCCCTAGCTATGCAGGGAACAAAATGGGGAAACAAAATTGGATAGAGAATAAGCATTTTGTACAAAAGCTTTGTAGATATCTTAGAAATATGAATCACAACTCCATCCCTTAGAATAAAATACCTCCTCTTTGCAGATAAGGCATTGATCAATAAATTTATGGGGCAATGGTTCAACAACAAATAATCAAATTATGGTTGAAAAAATATTTCCCCCCTTAATGAAGGTGGGTTGGAGGTGAACTTTTTTCTCTATCTATGGGGTTATATTACCTTCCTATTCCCACTATAGGAGGATTGTGCCCTGATTTTCAAAAGCATACCATGCTTTATGGGCCCTCAAGGGTTATACTCGAATCATTGGATGATATACTTTAACTCAGAAGAGGATACCCCCAAAGAAATCCCAATATGGATTCATCTCCCACACTCATCATTGATATTTTGGGATGACCTGGCCTTTCAGCTAATTAGAAACAACATTGGAAAATTTATAGACAAAGCAACACCAAAAGAAAGCCAATATGCAAGGGCATGCATATGCTTAGAAGTTGATTTGGAGAAAGCACTTCCATAATCAATACAATTGGACATGGACAATTGGGGGCATCTCCAAGAGTTGGATCATGATCAACTAATATCGAAGTGCAACAAGTGCCATGAATATGGCCACTTTGCTAAATTATGCAAAAATGGGTTGTCCCCTTTGCTTGTTCAATCGAAAAAGGATCAATGAATGCACATAATTAATCGTTGGAAGAAGAGGCAACCTACACTCCAACACATCTAGGGAAAAATGCTTGCTTTGATGATGAATTAATTTAAGATATTGTAGAGCAATGAAGAGGTGTTTGAGGAGTTATTAGATGCTAAAACTAACACTAAGGAAAAGGAGGTAGTTGTGCATGAGATTGGACAAATATGAGAAAGGGCATGTGAATGAAGAAATAAAATAATTTGAGAGGGAAGGGGACAAGCAGGAGAAAGAACCCCCTTGCAAGCACACCCCTTTGATTCAAGAAACAATGAAGACAAGAGGAAGGAAGCGTGCAATGTAGTATATCATATGTTGGAGTTGTAAGGAAGAATTTTGTCTCTCCACCACTCACAAGAGGAAAGAAAGAAATCAATTCAAAAGTCATAGGTTGGCTTGAGTTCCGCCCCTTCGCTATGAGGCAATCGCCCCTAGTCGTAATGCACTGAATTCATATCAAGTAAAAGGACTTTATCCCAGCAAGAAAAATAATAAATGCTTGAAACCTAAAAAGGGGACTTGCAAAGCAATAAAACAATATCAAAAGGAAAGAAATGGGTTTGGAATACACACATTTCCAAGGAAAGAGTATCTCAAGCAACAAGTGATCCCTCTACAAAGGTGCTCATGGAGATGAACCCCCACGTGTCCTTGCATGGTAATGACTCCATGACCATGAAGCAAACCCCTTCCACCTCATTCACTTATACTTACACTTTGAAGGGTTTCTCAGGAACTACTCCTCTACATGGATACTAGCACACCTAATAGGGTCTTATAATGGTCCTTCCTTACCTAAACTTGGAAAATTGCATAAGGTCCTAAACTAGTGTGAAGTTTGAAAAAGATACCTAGGTGAATTGCTTACATGGATTTTGTATTAAGTAATGGATTACTTTGTATGATCCTAATGACTATGATATCTTGTGATGGTTGGTCTCACCTGACTTTGTTGACCTTGTTTGATCTTGATCCACTCTTGACATGGTTCTTGGAGGACATTTTCATTATGATACCCAAGACATTGAGCATTATTAGAAGAACATTGCACACTTTATGCAGAGTATTACACCTTTTGATGATTGTACATACCATGAGGAACCTCCCCACACCTCCTGGACTTTGGACGTTGGAAAAATGAGCACAAATATTTTAGAGATAGACAGATGGGCCATTGAGAGGGAAAGATTCCCCACAGGCTTGACAAATCACCCTTGAGCATATTAGGGCTTGATTGGATGATGTTGCACTTGGGGATGATGTCACACCTCTTGGGAGAGGTCATGGAGTCCTCTTCACCTATGACATCACACCCTAGCCCTTGGATGTTGCATTTATGATGATGATGTCATGCTTGATGCTTGATGAGGTGACCTAACATATGAGCATCCTTCTTGATGATGAGTTGGCACTTGGTGGTGATGATACATGACCCTTGGGGTGATGAGATGTGACCTTTCATGATGCTTGCACCTTTTCATGGAGGGACATGGCCTTTGGAGGAACCTTTTCACCTTTAGAGCATGACATCATGGCCTTTGGAGGGTTCCACACCACACATGTCATCTTTTGAGGGGACATTTTGATGTATTATCATTGTATCTTTATGTTTGAGCCTATTTTGGGGTTTGGACATGGCCTATCCAACTTGTATCAAGGATATTTTATTGTTTTAGGGGCTTTGAGGGTTTATGATGCTAGGGTTGCCTCATATAAGAAGGCTAGCGCTCCTCAAATTTTTTCAAATCACAACTCACACTTATGGAGAAGCATCATTATTTGTATTATTTTCTCTCTCTTCATCATGGAGTACTTATGCACACCTTTGGAAGAATGATCTAGTGGACGATTTTCTTGTTTTGGTGGATGTTTCATGAAACTAGGGTTTTCTCATGCATAGCGACTTGGACCAGTAAGTGGTGTTTTCCAAGTATTTATGTTTTGTTCACGGTATTTAAGTGAATGCTCTTTCCAAGTGGTGATAAGTTGCACAATATCTTGTTTCCTTGGATAATTTTTCTAGAAACCCTAGGGAAGGATTGTAATTGGTCATCCCCTTCCCTTGTTTTATCCATCTTAATTTTGTTGAAGAATACAAGGTCAAGATAAGGGATTGTTAGTGGACATACCCCTAATGTTGTCTTTGAGGTTGAAATCTAGGTTTTATGAGGGCATAAACTCTAGGGTTTGACCTAATTCCACTTGATCTTGTGCTTATATATGCTCTAGAAAAAGTAGGATGACACCTAGGGTTTATGAGGGGATAAAATCTAGGGTTTGTTTTCCTATATGGTTGCACCTGGATTATGATTGGATAATCATAGTGTTGACGCTTAAAATCCCAACGATGACTACTGCTCACAAATGATTGCTAAGCTCTATTATTTATTTATAATAATAATAATTAACTAGTAGGTGGGACCCCCTTGTAGACTTGTGGCACTATGATGGATGTGTTAGACTTATATGTTTGCTGCTGCTACAATGATACCTACAGAGTCTTCTACTGTTGATGATGCAAGTCTTGGTTTCATTAGTTATGAAAAAATGGTTGGTTGATGTATTATTGCTAAATGTCGTTGGTGGTCACTTGCAATACAAGGCAGTACTATGGATATAAGGATTGTTTTGTTTTACAGGTGTTATGTTATGCCTTAAACATTGACTAATGAGCTTATACATGATTTTATGCAAAAGGAAAATATGATGATATGGGAGCTTGAACAAAACAAAAAGGAAATTTTTTATGGATAAGTCTTAAGGTTATTGCAAAAGAGATTATATATAAACCTTAAGTTATATGGATTGACACAAAAGAAGGTGTATAACCTTGCTGCTATACTTAAGCGCTTGATTAAAGGATTGTTTTGAGGCATGTATGGTAACATTATACATATGGTTGTTGTTAAATGTTTTGACACAAATTAGGGTGGTGCATTATACAATGGATATGGCATTGAATTTATGCAATGGATTGTTGTTGAATTAATGGTTGATGTTATGGTAAAGGGATGGCTAGTATGTTGAATTGAATAGGGTTAAGGGAGGAAGCAACGTGCATTTATTGCACGTCACTCTAAACCACCCTCGAGCCCGTCACCCTATCCATAGTTTCATTTGGCTCTGGTGGTTGTGGAAGCTCCACGATTTCAGGTTTTGAAAGGAAAAACACAGTCCAACTCTTCCCTCAATGTGATTTTTCCAGGTATGGATCCTTTAATTTCCATCCATGATGGTCCCTCTGTATTATGAATCAACTTGTTGGCTCAGGATTGCATGATTTCTGTGTTTTTCTTGAGTTTTGACTGTGTATCAATGTTGCGCTTACAATTTTCTCTGTGAATACCGTGGAATGTTGGCATTTTAAAAGAAAGAAATGGATTTATTGCTTTATAAATCCTGTGCATTGGTTATTGGTTAAATAATGTCGGTCAACTTGGGTTTTTATTTTGGTTCTCTGTGGAAAATGATGACAATGGGTAACAAGCTTTGAGTTTTTATTGCGCGGTTTTTTTTACCACCAGTATGGGTATTAGTTGTTGTCACCCCTTTTCGTCTCGATCGTTTTTATGATTCGTTTCCTAGGTTGCAATTCAACTGTCGACAATGACACTGTTCTTACTTTGTTTGGCTGAGCCCAGAGCTATTGTTTGTTATGGATTTTTCATCTGAACTGTCACTATTGCCAAAAGCGTTGCACAGTCGAATCTTTGTATTGCCCAAAACCTTGAATGGAAGCCTATATATGTGTTGAGTAGCCACGGGTTGTGCTCTGACATTATTTCCATAGTGTTTATAAGAATTCAACCCTCTCATTATTATTGGAGATGGCTGACTGCTATGTTTATTACCCTCACTGTCAATTTTTTGGATTATAAATTAAACGTTTATGGTGATTTTAATAGAGCACAAGCTCTTTGTTCTTCCAAGACTCGTCTTGATTACCTGTGGCTGCTTCTCTGTGATAACTTCTGTTAAGAGGAAAAAGGGTCATGATATCTCTGTGTTTCAAAGAATCTCCCTTGAATGAGCCAAACTCTTGTTACCTCTCTGCAATATTTTTTTTAAAAGGAGTATGAGATATCTTTGGTTTCGAAGATTGTCTTTTGATCGAGCCTCTGTGATTACATCTCTGTATTATATTTTGTTTGAAAAATAAAAGGGTCATGGGTTATCTACAACCCCGAGGACTTTCCATTTGGTCGATTTATTGTTATTCTCTCCATTGTTGTGTTAAAACCTAACACGATCATCGTCTTATCAAAATTTAAAAGGCACCTGTGTGCGATATTGGTTCTGTTTTATTAAGCACGAATTGGTTCTACCGAGATCGAATTGTTTCGACTTCTCCTCGGGCATTTTTCTGGGCTTTGTCAATTGTTGGGTAATTCTTTTAAAACAAGTCTGTACATGTGTAATGTACATGAATCTTAGGGTCAAATTTACATGTTCTTTGATGAAATGTTGCTTTTGAATCAAGATTTGTGTCGATTATATTATTGAAGACCTGTGTGTGATTAAATCGGGCCCGATTATTGTTTTGATGACAGTGGATTGTGTCAATCAGTATTGGGAAGTCGACTGTTGGTGGTTAATACTGGGTTTATTATTATTTGATTGCGAAGGATGGATATTGGATATGGATAATTGGAATCACAGTGCATATTATATTTTGTTTTAAAAATAAAAATGTTAGCATTGGAGCATGTAGGACTGTGGTTCGAATGGTTATGATTTTGGCAATGATGTTAATATGATGTTGTATAGATATTGTATAGGATGCAAAGATTGATATAATTGAAGAATTATGGGCAATTGAATTGTTTTTTTTTATTGAAGTCAGTAAGCATTCTGTCTGCAATTAAGGGACAATTCAATGATTTTGGTTTTAAAAGTGGATGCTTATTGGATTGTGATTGGAATAGATATATGGTTGTTGTTTGATTTAATTTATTTTTTATGGACACTATCTGTATTATTCTCTCTCATACTATCACTTTTTCGCTCATTATATCCCCCTCACGATCCCATTTTCATTTTTATACGCCCTGTTCTCTAAAATAAATTAAGAACTCTTTATGGCAGTGGCAAAAAGATGACACAAAAATAGATGGTAGCTGATATATTTTGGCATTGATTGCACAATTGGTTATTTAATGAATTGTTGAGCAATACTTGTGTTCTTACTCCCTGTCATGCTACCACTTTTTTGCTCATTACAATCCCTTTGGATATCCCATGAACCCTATTTTACTCCCTGCTCATTTGAAAATTATTAAATAATTTTTATGGATTGAATTGCATGGGTCTTATGTCATTTTTTGAGCCAAACTTTGTTTCATATAAAGAGAATGTCATGTATGGTATGTTAAGAGCTAGTTTCTAATAAATTGCTGCATACAAGATGGGTTTCTTCAGCAGAGGTAGTCATGGCAGAAACAACAGGGGAAGAGGTAACTGGAACATGCCCAGATTCTCAATTTATTTTGATGTCGATCCTCAGGAATTGAACCATATTTTTCAAGCTGGGTTCTTCAATTGGATTGGGAAAGGGATAATTCATCCTAGACCAGAGAGGCCTCCCTTCCAGCCCCAAAATATCCTTGGTATCCCTGTGCTTCCCCATGTATCTATGCAACCAGAAGTTCCCAAAAATGATGGATGGTAGGAGATTGTTCATCCGATAGTCTCCAACCATCGTGGCTGGTCCAACTTGTCATTGCCTCCTCCTCCTCCACCTGTAAACCCAAATTCTCAAATTTCCCCTGTACACTCACCTGTTCAGTCCTCTCATGCTAGCGAACGACTCAAAACTGAGGCTCCCAATGTGCAAGACAAAGGTAAAGCTGCTGCTTCCCCCTCATCTCCTTCAAGTGACTCAACTAAATCAGTGTCCTCCTGTATGCACCCGAGGGATGATTGTTCCCATGTTATTAGTGAGGTTAAGTCTCAAGGTTCAAATCAACCTAAGGCTAATTTCGGGAAGTCCAAAGGGGACAACAATGACAGAAGAAGGATTGCCTCTCAAAGTGGAAAATATGGATTTTGATTTATGTGTTTATGGTTGATTTGTTGAAAACAATGGACTGTAGAAAGTTTTGGACAACAAACTATTTTTTGGATAATGTGGATATTTACATGTTTTGGATATAATTTGAAATATTTATGATATTTAAATTTCTAATTTTGGAAATATTTATGGGAGTTACAAGGAGGCATGTGTTTAATTGGTTGTCTAATTGTGTTTATTTTTGTAAAGAAATAAAAGGGAGTCACAAGGGGTCCCACCTACTTAGTTATTATTTAATAAATACCCGTAATTATTATTATTATTATCACTTCCCTAAACTAAAATTAGTTAAGTTTAATTAACTTAACTAAAGGAGGTAGTTGAACTACTTCAATTGATTTGGAATGCATAAAATCCAAATGACAAGGAAGAACACGTGAATATCATAAGAAGAAAGCAATACCTAGGTTTGCTCATTTGTTTTCATGAGATAGTTCAGTTTTCATTCATTCTTCAATTCATTAAAGGCCTAATTATCTTTTTGATAGCAGGGTCCTATTGTAGACAACAAGGTTCAAAGATGAACCATATCATTCAGATGCTTGTTTCAGAGGTGTTGATCTATATTTGATAGTCTGTGTATACTTGTCTGTTTATGGATTAGATTTCATAACTGATAAAGGATATTGTGTAGAGTCAAGTTGGAAGCAGTCTATAGCAAGCTGATCCAGATTTTAAGTTCAGTGTTTACTTCTTGTCAGATTCCTTTTGTATGATTTTCATCGGGGATATCTAAGTTTGACCTTGGTCCATGCCCCCACAAGGATTTTGTAAGGAGAAAGATACTTTTGATTTCTTGGAATGAAATAAAGCAATTGCTATTTTGTCCCAGTTGTGTGAATATGTGACTTGGTTGCTTTTTCTTTTGATCTCCAAATTTATTTTCTGTAACTTATATATTTTTAGAAAATTATATAAAAATTTCATATTTTGCAACAATCTTTTCATTTTAAAAATCAGCCTAAGCCCTTGTAATTAATACTTGTGGATTGGGAAATACTTTTTGAGGCTATAAAACATACTTTTTGAGGCTATAAAACATACTTTTTGAGGGTGATATTCCCTTCTATCTTGTCTTAGCCAGGCAGTATTCGAAAATGCTTGAGTAAGATAAATTCATATCTTTTCCTCAACATTTATTTTGGCGACCATACTGGGGAGATCTTCCATATCTCTCTTGTTGATTGTATGCTTGATTATCATTGAATATATTTATATTTATGCTTTTGATTCTTTGACTATTTATTTTCTTCATGACTATACCTATTACAAGGCAACCCAATATTGAGCCCGGTCTTAAAGATCAGACCAACATTGTTTTAACCTTATTCAATACCATCTTAGAAACTGCTAATACCCGGGTTGATCTTGAACGCTCGTGGGCAGTGATTGAGCAAGACATAAGTGTCCGAGAATGTTGGGAACCTAGACAAAGACAACCTAGGAATCAACCATATCTTTCTTTTTCGTAAAGTTTTGATCTTCTTTTCATGTCCTTAAACCCTCACATCTCTAGGAGAAGAAGAGGTTTATCACTTGAGATCAACCCTATTGCTGAAATAGGAAGAAGAAACGTTTTTTTTTCAACCCAACAAAGTACTCTAAGGAGAAATTTTTCTAATTCAACCAGTTCGTCTTTCTCTCCCGTACCTATCATTCATAATATGGAATCTAGTGGTGGCTCTAGTGGCACTAGAGGTGCTTCTACTTCTCAACCCTCGGCCTCATCAGTGATTGGGAACTTATATAGCCATCAAATTCCAGTTCAATCAACTACAAATCCTACCAAGATCATAAAGAAGTATGGTCTCTTTCAATTTGAAGAAGATACTACTACTCTGTGGCATGTTTCCTCTCCTCTAAACCTAGCACATGCTACTCATCCACTTCCAAAATTCAAAGAGAATCTCCATAGGTTTTCAGGGAATAACACGGTCACTACGAATGAACACTTGGTGGCCTTTTCTGATGCCTGTCACAACATAGGAGCCAATGACAATTGCACTTATTTGTTAATTCCATTGAAGGGAAGGCAACGAACGATTTCTTTGATCTTCCTCCCAAGATTATTTCCACTTGGGAGAAGTTAGTTTATTGGTTCAAATCTACCTATGGGAATTTTAAGAGCACAACCGAACAGTTACGCGAGTATAATAATATAGATTATAAAGACGGTGAGACTATCAAGTCTTTCAACTTGTGTTTCACCAAATTATATAACCAAATTCCCAAACTTATTCGCCCTCAGAACCAAGCCTCTTTTATGCATTACTATAATGCTCTACCTTCCCCTTACCATCACAGGCTTGAATAAAAATCCATTGATAACCTTGGTTCCGCTCTACATACTTGTCTAGAGTATGAAGAACAACTTGACAGAACAGGTCTTCCCAAGGGAGGCTCAATTAAACAGATAGACATCTCCGTCGTCTTATAGCTTGTACGAGACATGAATAATCATATGATAGCATATGAACGAAAGGGAAATGTCCCTTCACTTACTCCTGGAGCCTCATCTTCTTCTTCACCACCCTTTAGGAATCCTAGTGAAAACAACTTTCAACCTAAAGCCATCATGCCTCGGAGTTGGTGTAACTTTTGCGAGGAACACCATGAGGAAAGTACTTGTAAGGTAAAGAAGAGTGCCAGAGATAAAATCTTTGGTAAAAGGCCTGAAACTACCATTGTTGTTCTGGATTTTGTAGAACCAAAGGATCTCATGATCATAAATACTAAGAATAAATCCTATGCTTCGAAAGGTAAATATGATCCTCCTAGCACTTCTTCTAGCCCAAGATCATCTTCATCAGCTGCTACTGTACATGTTTATAGAAATCCTGACAGTCAAGGAACCCCCTCCTCTCTTCCCTCTTCCAAATACCACATTCTCAATCAATTGGCTAATATTAAAGCTGATGCTACCCTCCTGGACATGGTTTCCGTCCCTGAGCAATAAAAGCATCTGAAAAATTTCATGGAAGGAAAATCTTCCACTGTAGCCAACCTCTCTGAAGAGGTAAATGAAGAGGATTCAACTGTAAATAAATTAGGTGTACATAATTTTAGACACTCTGTAAAAAAACTCCCGTTTTTCATTTCTATAAAGATTATGGACAAAATAGCCCATTGTTGTCTGATTGACGATGGTTCGGGCCCAAGTGTAATGTCGAAGATTATTATGGAAGAGATAGGCTTGTATTGTACAAATGAAAATGTCGGAAGCATACTCTCTTATAATAGTTTACAATAATCGACCATAGGTGAAATCAAGGATGTAACTTTGGTTTCGTGCGCGCATCCTGAAATAAGGACAACCCTTAATATTCAGGTAATTGACATGCCGTTGAGTAATTATTCGATCATTCTAGGAAGAGACTAACAAGCTTTGACGGGTGGATACCTCTCACTTGACGGGACACACTTATCCATTCCTCGGAATGGGAAAAACATTATAGTCCTAAGGGAGGGAAGAATTTCACCTTATATAGAAAGAATTCCACAACCTAATGCAAATTATATTGAGGAGGACCTAAGAGTGTATTCCATCTTTGCAGATGAGGACAACAATACCTTGGAACAAATCGACATAGAGGATGGGATGTGGCATATGCACTTTGATGGTTCATGCTCCAATGAAGGAAACAAATATGGTATTATCTTGTACTCTCATGTGGGTACCATTCACAACTTTTCCTATAGGTTAGAGTTTTCTTGCACGAACAACGTCACCGAATTTGAAGCATTACTGCTAGGCATTGAAAATGCCTATAATTTAGGTTGTGGTCACCTTATAGTTTTTGGGGATTCCAAACTTGTTGTAAACCTTGTACATAATATATATTCTCCCAGCAACAAGTTAATGAAACGTTACACCCAAAATGTTTGGGCACTTATCTCGAACTTTCTATCTTTCAACATCACTCATGTTAAAAGGGAATTGAACTCAATGGCTGACAGGTTAGCTGTTTTTGTAGCCTCTCCTACTCGGCAACTTCTGTGACAAAGACCCGATTGCACCTTTCAATATTTGTATTGTCCGCATATCCCTGACAATGTAGAGTCATGGCAGGTCTTCCCTAGTGATGAGATCATCTTTTCTTTCATACAAAATGAACCTTATAAGCCTCAAGAGATTATATCCATGGAAGATAACAAAATTCCGAAATGCTCGACTCTAGAAAGTTCATTTTCATCGAGTGATGTAGGAAACAAAGAAAAACATAAAGAAGAGGAGTCGAAAAGGAAAGTGGGTGAAACCATTTCCTTGAACATTGGGACGCCTGTCTGTCCAAAGAATGTTATGATAGGTGCCCAATGTTCTGATGAAGAAAAATTGAAGTTCATTGAGTTACTTCATGAATTTCAAGATGTTTTTTCTTGGTCTTATGAGGATCTTCGTGGTTTTGATCCTGCTCTTATACAACATGCCATTCCTATCAAGGAGGGCATAAAACCAGTTAGGCAAAAAAAAAAGACCCATTAACCCTGCACTCGAAGCAACTATTCGAAAGGAGTTGGAATTTTTTTTGAAGGTTGGGATAATTTTCCATGTTAAGTATTCTGAGTGGGTTTCTAATTTGGTTCCCGTTCGGAAAGCGACTAGTCAGATTAGATTATGCATTGATTTTTGCGCATTGAATAGGGCTAGTATAAAAGACCATTTTCCTCTCCCTAATATGGAAATGATTTTGCAGCAAGTTGCGGGGTCACATATGATGTCCTTACTTGACGATTTTTCTAGTTACAATCATATCAAGGTAAAAATGACAGATAAATATAAAACCACATTTATTACACGTTGGGACACTTTCGGTTATGAACACATGCCTTTTGTCTTATCTAATGCAGGTGCCACTTTCCAAAGAGCTATGTAAATAGATTTTGACGATTTGATCGACACAATTATTCATATTTACTTGATGACTTAACTGCGTATTCTAAAAACTGATCAGATCATTTCAGTCATCTTAGAAAGATTCTCATGCGATTTAGGAAATTTGGCATTTCTTTAAATCCTTCTAAGTCTATCTTCAACGTTACCAAGGGAAATCTCCTTGGGCACATTGTCTCTGATTCGAGAATAAGCATAGATCCCGAAAGGATTGCTGCTATCCTAAATCTTCCTACTCCTACTTCCAAAAAGGAGGTTCAAGCCTTTATGGGTATTATCAACTTTGTCCGTAGGTTTGTTCCTGATTTTGCTGTAATGGTCAAACAAATTCACAATATTCTTAAGAAAGATCGCTCCTTTTCTTGGACAAATGATGTTGAAAATGCTTTCGTAAGGATCAAGAAGGCAACCAGTTCCGCACCGGTTTTGGCGAAGCTGGATTTTGAGAAAGAATTTATTATATATACTAATGCCATAGAGGAAGCAGTTTCTACTATCCTCATGCAATATGATGACCAAGTTAATGAAAAACCAGTGGCTTACATGAGTCAAAGCTTGTCAGATGATGGATTTAAATATTCTTATATTGAAAAGCATGCTTTCGCTCTTGTTAAAGCTGTTGAAAATTTTTGCCACTTCATCTTAGGTAAGCACACGCTGGTAAAAGTCCCTTTACTTGCTATCAAGTTTTTACTCTCACAAACTTATCTTTTAGGGAAACTTGACATTGGCTTGCCAAGATCCAGGAGCATGATCTAACCATCATGACTTCTAAAACTATCAAGGGATGTGACTTAGCCCTTCACTTAGCTCAGCATGCTGAAGCAAGTGAAGAAATTGATGAACAAGATAACTCTCTATCAACACTGTTTTACATTGACAGTCAAATCCTTCGTGTAACTGAATATCCTTGGTATAGATATCTTGTATATTACTTGCAAAATTAAAGGTGCCTAGATAATTTGGATACTCATCAAAGGATAAGGCTCCGTCTCAAATCTTCTAGATACGTCATTTTATGATACTTCTTGTTTAGGAGATCTGCTGATGGTATGTTACTACGCTGTGTGAATAATGAGGAAGCACAAAAATTGTTATAAGAGACTCATGGATCTTCAAATTCTGTTATTTATGTAGGAGGTCACTTTTCTTTTAAAACTACTGCTTATAAAATTATCAGGAAAGGGTACTATTGGCCTTCAATCTTTCGTGATTCTTATAATTTTTCAAGATCTTGTGACAAGTGCCAGAAGTTTGTTGGGAAATAACATCTTTCTTCCATGCCTTTACAACCTGTCCTCCCTAACTTTCCTTTTTCAAAATGGGGTCTGGACTTTATTGGTCCTATTAATCCTCCATATTCAACAGGGCAAGTTTTTATATTGACAGCCACAGACTATTTTACGAAATGGACTGAAGCTGTCCCACTTAAGCATTCCCAGGATGAGTAGGTGATTTCTTTCATTGAGACTAATATTTTTTCTAGATTTGGTCTTCCTTTGGAAATTATTACTGACAACGGTCCCTCTTTCATTTCTGCTAAGCTGACTCAGTTTCTAGCTAAATTGGGGGTTAAACATTTTACCTCATCAACTTATTATCCACAAGGAAATGGGCAAGCCAAGTCTACCAACAAGAATCTGGTTAGAATTATCAAGAGGCTTATTGAAGATAAGCCTCGTCAATGGCACACTCTCCTCACTTACGCCCTTTGGGAAGATCACACTACCACCAAAATGAGTACTGGTTGCACTCCTTTCCAACTTGTTTATGGTCAAGAAGCCATTATGCCTACCGAGTTGGAACTTTCTTCTCTAAGGCTGATGCTACAGGTTGAAGAATTAAATTGTTCCAATAACTCTCAAATAATGAATGCACTCTTGGATTTAGAGGAACAAAGGACATTTTCCTTGGATAACATAAAGACAAGACAACAAGATTTTAAAAGATATTTCAATAAAAGTGCAAAGGATGTCAAATTTAAGGTTGATGAGAAGGTCCTGCTGTGGGATTCATCTCATGTTGATAGAGGAAGGCATTCAAAGTTCCAAAAGTTATGGCTGGATCCTTTTAAGATCGCTTTTGTCCTGGGCGCAAATTCCTATATCCTAAAGGACTTGCAAGAACGATTGTTTTCTTATAGCACCAACAGTTCCCACTTAAAACACTATGTGGAACCAACTTGAAAGTTT
Organism: Picea glauca; assembly: GCA_000966675.3. Taxonomy (NCBI): domain Eukaryota; kingdom Viridiplantae; phylum Streptophyta; class Pinopsida; order Pinales; family Pinaceae; genus Picea; species Picea glauca. The sequence goes on along the minus strand of JZKD02S1687854.1, from coordinate 245,355 downwards.
ACATGTTGTATGGAATGTTTTCTGCATTATAGTTTGTTTTATTTGCTTTGAGTTTACTTTGCTGTTTCATTTTGGTTGTTTCATTTCTTTTATTGACTTCTTTTCTTCTCAGAAATAAAATGTTGGATCAGTTTTGCCACAACGACGCTATTCTACAATTATTGTTAATCAATAACAATTAGGTTACACAACTGTCATGATGTTTCCCCTTGAAGACATCATTGAAATTATTATCTGCTTCAACTGTTGTTAGATAAGATAGTTGGTTTTACTCCCTATTCTGCTTTCCTTTTCTTCCATCCGCTTTAAGATTCAAAAGAGCACACCGAATTTTTTTTCTCCTTGAAGACATGAATGCTTTCACATGATTAATCAAATTATTATGCATACATGGATAAACCCCATCATACTTAGCACTTTCCATGATTTATTCCCAAAATCCCATTCATTTTTTCCCTTAAACTGATCACTTCCCCTTGTTGCATAATTATTGTGATGTCTATTTTCTTGATCTAATGTTCACCTAATATGCGAAACCAAACAATCTGAGTTCTTAATCTGTTGGAAATATATTTCCCTATGGATTTGCCAGTTTGTTGATGCTTAAAATAACAATGATGAATACTGCTCACAAATGATTGCTAAGATCTATTATTTATTTATAATAAAAATAATTAACTAGTAGGTGGGACCCCTTTGTAGACTAGTGGTGCTATGATGGATGTGTTACGCTTATATGTTTGTTGCTATTATAATGATACCTACAAAACCTTCTACTATTGATGATGCAAGTCTTGGTTTCATTCCTTATGACAACATGGTTGGTTCATGTATTATTGCTAAATGTTGTTGGTGGTCACTCGCAATACATGGCAATACTATGGATATAAGGATTGTTTTGTTTTACAGGTGTTATGTTATGTGTTAAACATTGACTACTGAGCTTATACATGATTTTATGCAAAAGGATAATATGATGATATGGGATCTTGAAAAAAACAAAAAGGAAAAAGTTTATGGATAAGTCTTAAGGTTATTGAAAAAGAGATTATATATAAACCTTAAGTTATATGGATTGACACAAAAGAAGGTGTACAACCTTGCTACTATACTTAAGCACTTGATTAAAGGATTGTTGTGAGGCATGTATGGTAACATTATACATATGGTTGTTTTTAAATGTTTTGACACAACTCAGGGTGGTGCACTATACAATGGATATGACATTGAATTTATGCAATGGATTGTTGTTGAATTAATGGTTGATGTTATGGTAATGGGATGTCTTGTACGTTGAATTGAATAGGGTTAAGGGAGGAAGCGATGTGCATTTACTGCACATCACTCCAAACCACCCTCAAGCCCTTCACCCTAGCCATAGTTGCATTTGGCTCTGGTGGTTGCGGAAGCTCCGCAATTTTAGGTTTTGAAAGGAAAAACACAGTCCAACTCTTCCCTCAATGTGATTTTTCCAGGTATGGCTCCTTTACTTTCCATCCATGATGGTCCCTCTGTATTATGAATCAAATTGTTGGCTCAAGATTGCATGAGTTCTGTTTTTTTCTTGAGTTTTGACTGTGTATCAGTGCTATGCTTACGGTTTTCTCCGTGAATACTCTGGAATGTTGGTGTTTTAAAAGAAAGAAATGAATTTTATTGATTTATAAAGCCCATGCATTGGTTATTCATTAAAGAATGCCGGTCAACTTGGGTTTTTATTCTGGTTCTCTGTGGAAAATGATGACAATGGGTAACAAGCTCTGAGTTTTTATTGCGTAGTTTTTTTTTACCACCAGTCTGGGTATGAGTCGCTGTCAACCCTTTTCATCTCGGTCATTGTTATGATTCGTTTCCCAGGTTGCAGTTCAATTGTTGACAACGACACTTCTCTTGCTTTGTTTGGCCGAGCCCAAATCTATTGTTTGTTATGGATTTTTCTTCACTGTCACTATTGCAGAAAGCCTTGCACAATCGAATATTTGTATTGCCCAGAACCTTGAATGGAAGCTTGTATATGTGTCGAGTAGCCACGGGTTGTGCTCTGACATTATTTCCACAATGTTTATAAGAATTCGACCCTCTCATTATTATTGGAGATGGATGACTGCTATGTTTATTACCCTCACTGTCAAGTTTTTGAATTATAAGTTAAATGACTATGGTGGTTTTAAAAGAGCAGGGGATTTCTGTTCTTCCAAGACTTGTCTTGATTACCTGTGGTTACATATATGTGATAACTTCTGTTAAGAGGAAAAAGGGTCACGATCTCTCTGTGTTTCGAAGACTCTCCCTTGAATGAGCCAAACTCTTGTTACCTCTCTGCAATATTTTTTTTAAAAGGAGTATGAGATATCTCTAGTTTCAAAGATCATCTCCTGATCGAGCCTCTATGATTACATCTCTGTATTATATTTTTTTTGAAAAATAAAAGGGTCATAGGTTATCTATAGCCCCGAGGACTTTCCATTTGGTCGATTTATTGTTATTCCCTCCATTGTCGTGCTAAACCCTAACATGATCATGGGCTTATAAAAATTTAAAAGGCACATGTGTGTGATATTAGTTCTGTTTTATTAAGCACGAATTGGTTCTACCGAGCTCGAATTGTTTTGGCTTCTCCTCAGGCATTTTTCTGGGCTTTGTCAATCGTTGGGTAATTCTTTTAAAATAAGTATGTACATGTTTAATGTACAAGAATCTCAGGGTCAATGTTACATGTTCTTTGATGAAATGTTGCTTTCAAATCAAGATTTGTGTTGATTATATTATTGAAGACTTGTGTGTGATTAAATTAGGCCTGATTATTGTTTTGATGACAATGGATTGTGTCAATCAATGTTGGGAAGTCGACTTTTGGTGGTTAATACTGGGTCTATTATGATTTGATTGCGGAGGATGAATATTGGATATGGATAATTGGAATCACTATGCATATTATATTTTGTTTTAAAAAGAAAAGGGTTAGCATTGGAGCATGTAGGACTGTGGTTCGAATAGTTATGATGTTGGCAACGATGTTAATATGATGTTTCATAGATATGGTATATGATGCAAATATTGATATAATGGAAGGATTCTGGGAAATTGAATTGTTTTTTTTTTTATTGAAGTCAGTAAGCATTTTGTCTCCAATTAAGGGACAATTAAATGATTTTGGTTTTAAAAGTGGATGCTTATTGGATTGTGATTGGAACAGAGATATGGTTGATGTTTGATTAAATTTATTTTTATGGACAATATCCGTATTATTCCCTCTCATACTATCACTTTTTCGCTCATTATCCTTGATCTGAGATCTTTTCATCGTGACTTATAAAGAATTGCATTAAATGAGCATAAATTAAAGTGCACCATTAAAGAAGGGAAAAAATAAAAACTAAGAGATATAAGCATTAGATATGAACACAAAAACTTGATAATGGAGTTCGTCCCTGGTGGACTACGTCTCCAGGTCCTGCTCTCAAATGGGTAGGCTCTTTCATTAACTCAGTAAAATAATTTGGCAAATACATGAATATACCTCATTCTAAAATCAAGCTATAGAAATAATGTTCAGATCAGAAAACAGATAGCACCACTGAATTCCTAGCGTCGAATTACCCAAAAATGACTATCTCCACGCTTCGATCTGACTCTGGCACTCCCAAGCCCAAGAAGAATTTTGTCTCGATTTTTGTGCCCTCTGCAACCTGCAATGATGACAGTTTTGTATCGAAATACGTTCCCTCAGGTTCGTACGGTCTGCACCTCCCTTTGGATCTGGGCTGATTTCACCTTTTAAGTAATGACCACATGCAGATATACCAAGCGGTACCCGTGGCACATTGGTTATGGGCGGAGTAGTTAAGCCATGGGCATTGGCGGAGGTTCTGGGGTCGAATCCCAACGTACTCCATTTTGGAACGTTGGTTGTTTATATATATACGTTGCAATATATGATCCCCCTAACTTTAGCAGAGTCTAGACGTCCCACCAACTTGTCGTTAAAATTGGCGTGGTCCACCAGATTTGGCGGACCCGCAATTTTAAAATTCGAAATTCGTTCATGGGTTAATATTGGGCATTTCTAGGATGGCACGTGTTGCCCGATCATTGGGCCATGTTGCACCCATTGATAAGTCCACCTGTCTGCTGACGTTGCTGCCCCATCATTCCGTACCTAACATGTGGTGCTTCCTGGGTGGTGCCACGTGGCATCGCTTGGAGGTGCCACGTGGCACTTTTCTATTGGTCCACATGGACCCCTGAAGAGCCCATTGGCGGGTGAAATGCAACAGCCTTTGGTGCTTCCGCATGGCATATTGACGTCAATATCCTGTATGATGACATCACCCTGCCATGTCAGCTGCTGATGTCAGTAGTACGGATGATGATGTGCCCCCTGCTGACTGGCCCTGTTTGACCGCAACTTTGAACGTGAATATATTTCAAAACGTAACTCCATTTTACGAGCCATTTGCACCATTAGAAATATTGTGATGCGCTCTTCACGATCATGCCGTTTTCACTGAGTTTTGGGAACTTTGAATTTTTTCCCTTTCTTTGTCTGCTGGAGCCATTTTGAGCGTTCTGAGTTGCCTCTGTGAGTTATGAGTTATTCTTAGCCTTCTATGGATCCTTTTTGGATCACGCCTTCCCACTGAGAGCTTTTTGGACTACCAAAAGATTTCATCAATCAACTGGTAAGTGAGGGAAGATTCCCCTCACTTTGTCCTTCTCGATCCACTTTGCCTTGCTTGGATGTGTGCCTTTTAAGCCTACTCAAATATAATCCACATCACCCCTGCGTGAAGTCCTCATCTTCCTATCGAGGATGATATCTTCCTATAGCTCATCCAAGTACTCAAGTGCAAACTCATCAACTGATGGTATTGGAACTTCCTCATCTTGATCCATGATCATGGGAGGCTCAAAAAGTTTCAAGTTCTCAATGTTCACAACTAAGTAAATCTGCATATATGGTGGAAGATCCAGATGAAAAGCATTGGTACTGCTTTTCCCCAAGATAGTGAAGGGTCCATAATGAATTAGCTTGAGTTTCTTTCCTTCACCCTTCAATCTCTCCTTGCTGATGTGAAGCCATACTCAGTCTCCAACCTAGAACTGATGGTCAACCCTGTGCTTTTCATGCCAAGCTTTATACTGTGCTTGACTTTTCTCCAACTGTTCCCTGACTGCCTGGTGTATCTGCTGAATCCTCTAGATGAACTTGTAAGCTCTATCCTCAGTTCGTTCTTCATTTACATTGACATCTCTCCTGTACATCAAGTCCAAAGGAACCTTTGGTAGGTACCCAAAACATGTCTCAAAAGGTGAACTCTGAGTGGATGAATGTACAACTCAGTTGTACACATGCTGTACATAGGGTATCTGTTCATCCCATAACTTGGGATGCTTGCTCCAGTAGCCTCGAAGAAAAAGTACCACTGTTTGGTTTACCACCTTTGTCTGTCCATTGGTCTATGGATGGAAAGCAGTGCTCCTCTTCAATTTGGTGTCCATCATTCTCCACAATCTAGTCCAAAATTCCTCAAGGAATCAAGTGTCTCGATCCAAGACGATAGATGTGGGTAATCCAAAGTGAACCCAAACATGTTGAAAGAAGATATTAGTATTCTGCTCAATAGTGATATGTTTTTTACAAGGCATCAAGATACACATTTTGCTGAACCTATCCACTACAACATACAAATAATCATGACCCCCTTTGGTCATTGGTAAACCCCCTACAAAATCCATGGATACACTTTCCCATGGATGGGATGGAACAAGAAGTGGTGAGTATAGCCCCAATTTTCTACTAGTGGGCTTACAAGTAGAACACATCACACACCCCTTTACATACTTAGTTACACTTGCTTTCATTTGATACCAATAACAAAACCTCTGCAAATGATCCATAGTTTTTCCTACCCCAAAATGCCCAGACACAAGAGAAGTATGAGCTTCTCGTATTACATGGACTTGTTCACTTGTAGGAATACATAGCTTTCCAAGACGATAGAATAACTTTCTCTGCAGACAATAGTTCTCTACCTATGCACCAAGGGTTAGCTTCACATATACTTCTTTAAAATATTCATCGATGGCATATTGTTCTATATAGATATCATGAGATAAAGAAGCATTCTTCAAAACAATAGAAGCAACAATAGGAGGTCTAGAAAGCATATCAAGTACCTTGTTACTTGTTCCCTTTTTGTACTTGAATACCAAGTGAAACTTTTATAGAAAACCCATCCACCTATAGTGTCGAGATTGTTGCAATTTGGTCTATGCTTGAAGATACTATAAGGGTTGGTGATCTGTATGTATGATTGTTTCCTTCCCCAACAAGTAGCGCTTCCATTTCTTTACACTCTGGACTAATACATACAAATCTTTATCATATGTAGGATAGTTAACAACAACTTGGTTAAAAGTTTTAGAGTGGTAACATATAGGCTTGCGATAATGCATCAATACTGCACCCATGGTGTATCTAATGACATCTGTCTCGATCTCAAAAGGCTGTTGAAGATTCGACAATGCTAATACTAGTGCGGTACTGATCTTCCCCTTCAAAGTGTCGAAAACTTTTTGTTTCTTTCTTTCCCACTTAAAAGTGTTCTTCACATTGGTTAAGGCATGTAGAGGAGCTTCTATGAAGGAGAAGTTGGGAATGAATCTCTTCCAATACTGGACTGCACCTAAGAAGCTCTGAACTTCGGTTATATTTTTTTGTTCAGGCCAATTTACAATTACATCAACTTTGGAAGAGTCAATTTTCAATTGTCCTCCTCCTACAATATGACCTAAGTGCACAAGTGCAGTCTTGCCAAATTCACATTTAGACAATTTTACATACAACGTTTCCCTTTGCAAAGAATCCAATACTTGCTTTACATGCCTCACATGCTCATCCCAAGTCTCGCTAAAAACAAGAATTTCGTCTAAATATACAATCACAAAGTTATCTATTAAAGGCTTGAATACATCATTCATCACACACATGAAAGTTGTCGGAGCATTACAAATCCCAAACGACATAACCGACCACTCAAACAATCCCTGTTTCGTTTTAAAGGCAATTTTCCATGCATCCTATTCTACGACTCTGATTTGATGATATCCACTGCGCAAATCCATCTTAGTGAAATAGACAACATTCTTCAATTGATCAAGTAAATTATCTATGCGAGGAAGATGGTATCAAATTTTCACCGTGATTTTATTTAAGGCCCGATAATCGACACACATTCTCCATGTACCATCTTTCTTTGGCACCATCACGATCGGAGAACCACAAGAAAATAAACTGGGCCTGATGACCCCTTGATTCAATAAGACCTGTACCTGCTTCTTGATCTCTGACATCTCCACAACTGACATCTTGTACATGCCCTCATTAGGAAGAGGAGAATCTTGCTGAAGATGTATTTCATGTTGGATTTCCCTCTCAGGAGGTAATCCATCTGGTTCCTGAAAAATATCATCATACTTAGAAACAATATCAATTAAGTCATTTTTATGAGATGGATCACACCCTTGGAAAGCATCATATGTCCCAGCATCTTTCTCTCCGACGTCCATGAGTACATATCTCTTATTAGTGTTTATGAGTCTTTTCATTTTCCCTGCACTAACAAGTGTTGTATTTACCCTCATGCTGTGAGCTCTAACAATATATTCCACTCCCCCTTTAGTAAGGTGGTATTTATTCTCATGATGAAAGAAGATTGTTTTTATATCATAGAGATAAGGACTTCCCAACACTATGCCACATATATCAAGTGGTACAACATCGAAATCCACTTCATCAATCAATTTTGAAGCAATAGAAAATATGATCCTACATTGTTTGGTGACATTAAGTTTTGATTTGTCACATACCCAACCAAGAGGATAAGGTTTCAGATGTGGTTTCATTTTAAGACTCATTTTCTTGACAAGTGCTTTGGATATTAAGTTTACTTGGGAACCCAGATCAAATAATGTATCTATCTTAGTATGTTTAGATACAACCCTTATATGAAATAACTCATTCCTCTTTCGTTCATCAACATGAGATTCATCATTGGAACTGGAACTAGCATGAAGAGAATATTTACCTTGCACTCCAATTGCTATAATCTTTCCTTCACCTCCTGAATCCGAACCAATATCTTGTTGTACCGTAGCAATGGTCTTTGTCTTCCCCTTTCCATTCAACTGTTTTGGTTTCTTTTTCGGATGCAGTTTCCAACAGTGTTTTTCATCGTGACCGCTCTTCTTGCAATGAGTGAAAGATGGTTTTCCTCCTTCTCTCATCACTATAGAGATCTTCTTATCCTTCCTTTTAAACTTCTTAAAAGTATTTTGTGGGAAATTGGAAGGTTTCTTTGTGGGATGTTCTTGAACATGTTTCCCCCTGTTCTCAAGATGAGTGGATTGCACACAAACTTCATTAAGACTAGTGGGGTTAAACAAAAGCAAAGTATGTCGAATATAACTGTGAAGTGCGCCGATATACTTCATTAAAGTTTCATAAGAATCCAAAGGAATGTTCAATGCAAGAGATTTCTTCCTAAATTCTTCTATGAAACTTTGTACAGTTTGTCCTTTACTTTGCCTTAAAATTTTCCATTCCATCATTGCTTTATGTAAATACCCCAATGGATTAAATTGCTTCCCGATTGTTGATTTAAATTCCGACCACGAGGAAAGACACTTACCACACTTACTTATGTCTCGAAGCTTTCTCTCCCACCATATGAGAGTGGTGCCTTCCAACCGAAGAGAATCCAGTTACACTTTAACTTCCTATTCATTAATATGCTGGACACGAAAATACACTTCAACCTGTTGGATCAAATTATCTAGCTTTTCAGGATTAACATCTCCATTAAACATAGGTAAATAAAATTTTACATCAAGCTTTAATAATGGTTTCTTAAAAGAGGCTTTATGTCTAGAATGATGAGAATGATGAGAATGCTCAGTGGAAGAAGAACTGGAACTCGAAGGTGAAGACGGAGGCTCAGGAGGATCTCCTCCATCCCCTTGGTTTACCGAAGCATCATCATCTACATGTGATTTCTTTTTCTTCCCTTTCTTATTCATCCTCTTCTCGTAATCTCCATACATTCGCTCGACCATTTCTGACATGCGATAAAAGACCATGTGAAAGTTTTTCCCCTGTTCATCATGCTTGTCCTCTTCTGCCATTTTCTTCCTTCTGGATACACGACCAACTTCGGGACTGGAAGTCTTAAGAGTTCCTTCACCCTGCTTATGCTTGGCCCTAGTAAGCATTGACACTCAACAATTCAAGTCAAATATGACTGCTCTGATACCAACATGATTCAATATCTTTTCATCACGACTTATAAATAATTGCATTAAATGAGCATAAATTAAAGTGCACCATTAAAGAAGGGAAAAATTAAAAATGAAGAGACATAAGCATCAGATTTGAACACAAAAACTTGATAATGGATTTCGTCCCTGGTGTACTACGTCTCTAGGTCCTGCTCTCAAATGGGTAGGCTCTTTCATTAACTCAACAAAATAATTTGGCAAATACATGAATATACCTCATTTTGAAATCAAGTTGCAAAAATAATGCTTAGATCAGAAAACATATAACACCACTGAATTCGTGGCGTCCACTTACCCAAAAATGACTGTCTCCACGCTCCGATATGACTCTGGCATTCCCAGGTCCAAGAAGAATTCTGTCTTGGTTTCCGTGCCCTATGCAACATGCAATGATGACAGTTCTGTCTCGAAATCCATGCTCGCAGGTCTGTACAGTCCACGCCTCCCTCTGGATCTAGGCAAATTGCACCTTTTAAGTAATGACCATGGGAAGATATACCAAATGGTACCCATGGCACATTGGTTATGGGCGAGTAGTTAAGGCGTGGGCATTAGCGGAGGTTCCGAGGTCGAATCCCACTAGACTCCATTTTGGAACGTTGGTTGTTTATATATATACATTGCAATATATGCTCTTGCTAAATTTAGTGGAGTCTAGATGTCCCACCAACTTGTCGTTAAAATTGGCGCGGTCTGCTAGATTTCCCACACTCGCCATTTTAAAATTTGAAATTCGTTCATGGGTTAATATTGGGAATTTTTGGGATGACACGTGTCGCCCAATGATTGGGCCACATGGTGCCCATGATAAGTCCACTTGTCTTCTGACGTTGCTACCCCGTCATTTTGTACCTAACACATGGCATAGACTTGCCTTTAGCTTTCTATAGGATCCCTTGAGGTTGCTAGGGAAGCCTCCCTTGTGATGGATCTTCTATCATTCACTAAAACATAGGAAGTACTTTCTTACGTGACAATGGAAATTAATTCCATACATTACACTAGTTTAGCATCCCGTGAAGGCTTTGCACAAGTGTTAGATTGGGTGATAACAACTCCTACTTTTGTATAGTAAAACATAGAATTATTAATGTGAAAATAAAAAAAAACATATTTTCCAACTTGTTGGAGGTTCTCTTCTTATATTTAATCATTGCATGAATTTGTTGCAAAAATCCCATCCATTTGAAATGTCTAGCTTGTTGGAGCTTACTCCAGGTATGCAATTATTGCAGATGTTGAGGATTGGTGTTATCATTTGAAATCATCATTGCAAGATTTTTCCACTAATGATCCAATGCAATAATCAAGAAGAACATTGTTGTTACTAACATACTTCTTCTCACTTTAGTGCTACTGTGCCTTGGTTCTAGGGGGTATTCGTAATTGAATTTGATGAATTTTGCAAGTTAGGTTAGTAATATATGCATGTTAGTTCTAGGGTGTATCCCTAGTTGAATATATTGAATTTTTCATGTTAGGTTGATAAGATATTCCTAGAAACCAAAAAATCATGACAATCAAGATGTTGAAAAAACAAAATTTTAATGTAAATTTGATCATTGCCTTAAAGCCTTAGTGAAATGGAATCTAAAAGAAAGGATACAATTTATAGGGTGAATGGAAAATTGGGAGCATATAAATTAGAAGAAAATCATTACCAATCAAAGAGAACACTTGAAACATCGATTGATCAACAAGAGAATATTCACTATTAACACACTACTACATTTGGGTGCAAAATCAAATGTTTTCCGACTTTGATGGAAAAATTCAATTGTGATGTCAGAATTGTTTTTAGAAATTGTTGAAAATTACATTTTTTTTCTTTTTGTCCTCAATAGATGTTGTAATTTCAATGAAGTTCTTAAGGTGTTGGAATTTTGATGTACTAACAATGGAATTCCAATGCTTACATGATTAGACCAAATGACCAGTTGACGGAGTCAATAAATTTGACTTTGCCAACTTTGACTATGTCATATTGTAATTAATGTTCCTTTGTCTTTGTGAACTCTATATATTAAAACTTGAGAGATATGTTTACTATTATGTGATATTTGTGACGTATGTAATATCACTCTTGTCATTTATTTGATGTATGAAACAACTTTTTTCTATCTACTTTTAACATCCATTTTTTAATCTATAAAGTTTGAATTCTCTACATAATCCAAATTCTCTTCAGGTAAACAAATTGTAAATAGATTTTGAATTCTATATGTTTGGAATTCTTTGAATATGTTTGTATATTGTACTAATATTGCTTCAATGGATTTTGTTGTAATAGATAACAATTCCAAATGATCATGAAAATTTGAGGACCATTGCTAGGTTAAAGGGGAAATATGGTGACGATAAATGTTATTTACCTTACATTCACAAAGGCTTACACATGAGAATATTTAAAAGGGAATCAACTAGAAAGATTGTTACGAGTTTGGGTACTTTTAAGGGGAGAATGAACATCACCTGTTGGTAGGTTATTCATTATATGCTTTTATTATCATCATACAAATTTCTATTTTTTTAATATTTTATATATACACTGAAATATTTGATTGTTTGTAATTTCAAAAACAAAGCATCCTAGGCTTGGATTGCCTAAGGATGTGGAAATTTGTAGTAGAAATATTGGTGAATACACTGATAGAGATGGAGGAGATGGATATGAACATAATCATATGGAAGAAAATGATATCGATATAATTGAGAATGATGAGATAAATAAATTATCAATGACACCTTTTCTCCAACAGATGATAACTTTGATGATATTCATGATATAACTTTGATTGATAAGGATAAAAAATCCTTATATGAAGGTTTGAGGACAAATCTTCTCTTTCGGATACAATGTTATCAAAACATATCCGGTTTTGCTAAAGTGGCTAGTTTGATTGATTCCTAGGCTGTACTAGTCCAAATCATGCCCTCAAATCAGGTATGGATGGTTCTACTATGGAACCAACAATTTCTATGTTGAAATAACGTTATTTTCATTAACCGGCTAGTTCTATACTACACCATACAATAGGGACACAAGGGTACTAAATATCACATAAAAAATCCAAGGTTTACATCACCATTAGCAGAGATATTGTGGAGTGGAAATAGAGACCCCTTGACCCCTATAACGGTCCTTGAAGGTTAAAAACCCGTGAAATATCATATTTATTTATGTATTTTGGTTTATATATAGATTGTAGTTAGTGATATTTTGATTATATGGACCCTTACTTGTTATATACATGATAAAAATTTGCAAATTTGTGTTTAATGGTCCTTCCTTACCTAAACTTGGAAAATTGCATAAGGTCTTAAACTAGTGTGAAGTTTGAAAAAGATACCTAGGTGAATTGCTTACATGGATTTTGTATTAAGTAATGGATTACTTTGTATGATCCTAATGACTATGATATCTTGTGATGGTTGGTCACACTTGAATTTGTTGACCTTGTTTGATCTTGATGCACTCTTGACATGGTTCTTGGAGGACGTTTTCATTACGATACCCAAGATATTGAGCATTATTAGGAGAACATTGCACACTTTATGCATAGTATTACACCTTTTGATGATTTTACATACCATGGGGAACCTCCCCACACCTCCTGGACTTTGGACGTTGGAAAAATGAGCACAAATATTTTAGAGATAGCCAGATGGGCCATTGAGAGGGAAAGATTCCCCACAGGCTTGACAGAGCACCCTTGAGCATATTAGGGCTTGATTGAATGATGTTTCACTTGGAGATGATGTCACACCTCTTGGGAGAGGTCATGGAGTCCTCTTCACCTATGACATCACACCCTAGCACTTGGATGTTGCATTTATGATGATGATGTCATACTTGATGCTTGATGAGGTGACCTAACACATGAGAATCCTTCTTGATGATGAGTTGGCACTTGGTGGTGATGATACATGACCCTTGGGGTGATGAGATGTGACCTTTCATGATTCTTGCACCTTTTCATGGAGGGACATGGCCTTTGGAGGCACCTTTTCACCTTTAGAGCATGACATCATGGCCTTTGGAGGGTTCTACACCACACATATCACCTTTTGAGGGGACATTTTGATGTATTATCATTGTATCTTTATGTTTGAGCCTATTTTGGGGTTTGGACATGGCCTATCCAACTTATATCAAGGATATTTTATTGTTTTAGGGGATTTGAAGGTTTATGACACTAGGGTTGCCTCATATAAGAAGGCTAACGGTCCTCAATTTTTTTCAAATCACAACTCACACTTATGGAGAAGCATCATTACTTGTATTATTTTCTATCTCTTCATCATGGAGTACTTAGGCACACATTTGGAAGAATGATCTAGTGGATGATTTTCTTGTTTTGGTGGATGTTTCACGAAACTAGGGTTTTCTCATGCATAGCGACTTGGGCATAAACTCTAGAGTTTGACCTAGTTCCACTTGATCTTGTGCTTATATACGCTCTAAAAAAAGTAGGATGACACCTAGGGTTTATGAGGGGATAAAATCTAGGGTTTGTTTTCCTATGTGTTTGCACCTGGATTATGATTGGATAATCATAGTGTTGACGCTTAAAATCCCAATGATGACTACTGCTCACAAATGATTGCTAAGCTCTATTATTTATTTATAATAATAATAATTAACTAGTAAGTGGGACCCCCTTGTAGACTTGTGGCACTATGATGGATGTGTTACACTTATATGTTTGTTGCTGTTACAATGATACCTACACAGTCTTCTACTATTGATGATGCAAGTCTTGGTTTCATTAGTTATGAAAACATGGTTGGTTGATGTATTATCGCTAAATGCCGTTGGTGGTCACTCGCAATACAAGGCAGTACTATGGATATAAGGATTGTTTTGTTTTACAAGTGTTATGTTATGCGTTAAACATTGACTAATGAGCTTATACATGATTTTATGCAAAAGGATAATATGATGATATGGGAGCTTGAACAAACAAAAAGGAAAAAGTTTATGGATAAGTCTTAATGTTATTGCAAAAGAGATTATATATAAACCTTAAGTTATATGGATTGACACAAAATAAGGTGTATAACCTTGCTTCTATACTTAAGCGCTTGATTAAAGGATTGTTTTGAGGCATGTATGGTAACATTATACATATGGTTGTTGTTAAATGTTTTGACACAAATTAGGGTGGCGCATTATACAATGGATATGGCATTGAATTTATGCAATGGATTGTTGTTGAATTAATGGTTGATTTTATGGTAATGGGATGGATAGTATGTTGAATTGAATAGGGTTAAGGGAGGAACTGACGTGCATTTACTGCACATCACTCTAAACCACCCTTGAGCCCATCACCCTATCCATAGTTGCATTTTGCTCTGGTGGTTGTGGAAGCTCCGCGATTTCAGGTTTTGAAAGGAAAAACACAGTCCAACTCTTCCCTCAAGGTGATTTTTCCAAGTATGGCTCCTTTACTTTCCATCCATGATGGTCCCTCTGTATTATGAATCAACTTGTTGGCTCAGGATTGCATGATTTCTGTGTTTTTCTTGACTTTTGACTATGTATCAGTGTTGTGCTTACAACTTTCTCTGTGAATAATGTGGAATGTTGGCATTTTAAAAGAAAGAAATGGATTTATTGCTTTATAAATCCTATGCATTGGTTATTGGTTAAAGAATGTCGGTCAACTTGGGTTTTTATTCTGGTTCTCTGTGGAAAATGATGACAATGGGTAACAAGCTTTGAGTTTTTATTGCGCGGTTTTTTTACCACGAGTATGGGTATTAGTTGTTGTCACCCCTTTTCATCTCGGTCGTTGTTATGATTCATTTCCTAGGTTGCAATTCAACTGTTGACAATGAAACTGTTCTTAGTTTGTTTGGCCGAGCCCAGAGCTATTGTTTGTTATGGATTTTTCATCTGAACTATCACTATTGCCGAAAGCGTTGCACAGTCGAATCTTTGTATTGCCCAAAACCTTGAATGGAAGCCTATATATGTGTTGAGTAGCCACATGTTGTGCTCTGACATTATTTCCACAATGTTTATAAGAATTCAACCCTCTCATTATTAT
Source organism: Picea glauca (assembly GCA_000966675.3). NCBI lineage: Eukaryota > Viridiplantae > Streptophyta > Pinopsida > Pinales > Pinaceae > Picea > Picea glauca. The sequence continues at coordinate 229,960 of JZKD02S1687854.1, read as the reverse complement.
TGGAGATGGATGACTGCTATGTTTATTAACCTCACTGCCAATTTTTTGGATTATAAGTTAAACGACTATGGTGATTTTAAAACAACATGAGCTCTTTGTTCTTCCAAGACTTGTCTTGATTACCTGTGGTTGCTTCTCTGTGATAACTTCTGTTAAGAGGAAAAAGGGTCACGGTATCTCTGTGTTTCAAAGACTCTCCCTTGAATGAGCCAAACTCTTGTTACCTCTCTGCAATATTTTTTTTAAAAGGAGTATGAGATATCTCTAGTTTCGAAGATCGTTTCCTGATCGAGCCTCTGTAATTACATCTCTGTATTATATTTTTTTTGAAAAATAAAAGGGTCATGGGTTATCTACAACCCCGAGGACTTTCCATTTGGTTGATTTATTGTTATTCTCTCCATTGTTGTGTTAAACCCTAAAACGATCATCATCTTATCAAAATTTAAAAGGCACCTGTGTGCAGTATTGGTTCTGTTTTATTAAGCACGAATTGGTTCTATCGAGATCGAATTGTTTCGGCTTCTCCTCGGGCATTTTTCTGGGCTTTGTCAATTGTTGGGTAATTCTTTTAAAACAAGTCTGTACATGTTTAATGTACATGAATCTTAGGGTCAAATTTACATGTTCTTTGATGAAATGTTGCTTTCGAATAAGGATTTGTGTCGATTATATTATTGAAGACCTGTGTGTGATTAAATCGGGCCTAATTATTGTTTTGTTGATAGTGGATTGTGTCAATCAGTATTGGGAAGTCGACTGTTGGTGGTTAATACTGGGTCTATTATTATTTGATTGCGAAGGATGGATATTGGATATGGATAATTGGAATCACAGTGCATATTATATTTTGTTTTAAAAAGAAAAATGTTAGCATTGGAGCATGTAGGACTGTGGTTCGAATGGTTATGATTTTGGCAACGATGTTAATATGATGTTGTATAGATATTGTATAGGATGCAAAGATTGATATAATTGAAGAATTATGGGCAATTGAATTGTTTTTTTTTATTGAAGTTAGTAAGCATTCTGTCTGCAATTAAGGGACAATTCAATGATTTTGGTTTTAAAAGTGGATGCTTATTGAATTGTGATTGGAACGGAGATATGGTTGTTGTTTGATTTAATTTATTTTTTATGGACACTATTTGTATTATTCCCTCTCATACTATCACTTTTTCTCTCATTATATCCCCCTCACGATCCCATTTTCATTTTTACACGCCCTGTTCTCTAAAATAAATTAAGAACTCTGTATGGCAGTGGTAAAAAGATGACACAAAAATAGATGGTAGCTAATATATTTTGGCATTGATTGCATAGTTGGTTATTTAATGAATTGTTGAGCAGTACTCGTGTTCTTACTCCCTGTCATGCTACCACTTTTTTCGCTCATTACAATCCCTCCGGATATCCCATGAACCCTATTTCACTCCCTGCTCATTTGAAAATTATTAAATAATTTTTATGGATTGAATTGCATGGGTCTTATGTCATTTTTTGAGCCAATCTTTGTTTCATATAAAGAGAATGTCATGTATGGTCTGTTAAGAGCTAGTTTCTAATAAATTGCTACATACAAGATGGGTTTCTTTAGCAGAGACAATCATGGCAGAAACAATAGGGGAAGAGCTAACTGGAACAGAGGTTCTAGAAGGCCCAGATTCTCAATTTATTTTGATGTCGATCCTCAGGAATTGAACCATATTTTTCAAGCTGGGTTCTTCAATTGGATTGACAAGGGATAATTCATCCTAGACCAAAGAGGCCTCCCTTCCAGCCCCAAAATATCCCTGGTATCCCTATGCCTCCCCATATATCTATGCAACCAGAAGTTCCCAAAAATGATGGATGGCAGGAGATTGTTCATCTGATAGTCTCCAACCATCGTGGCTGGTCCAACTTGTCATTGCCTCCTCCTCCTCCACCCATAAACCCAAATTCTCAAATTTCCCTTGTACACTCACCTGTTTAGTCCTCTCATGCTAGCAAACGACTCAAAACTGAGGCTCTCCATGTGTAAGACAAAGGTAAAGCTGCTGCTTCCCCCTCATCTCCTTCAAGTGACTCAACTAAATCAGTGTCCTCCCGTATGCACCCAAGGGATGATTGTTCCCATGTTATTAGTGAGGTTAAGCCTCAAGGTTCAAATCAACCTAAGGCTAATTCTGGGAAGTCCAAAGGGGACAACAGTGACAGAAGAAGGACTGCCTCTCAAAGTGGAAAATATGGATTTTGATTTATAGGTTTCTTTCCCTTTTCATCTGTAGGTAGCTTTAAAGAAGAGTATTTAACTTCAATGTAACGATGATTCTAAGTGAAATAATTAGTAGAAGGGGAAACAAAATCAACAACAAATTCAGATCCTACAAAGAATACTAACCAACTGTGAATACACAGGAATATAACCTTGAATCATAAGAAATATGCCAAACTCCAACTTCCCTCAAGTAACAAAGACTAGTCAAAATGTTTGGACACCACATCATGAGGTATCTAGGATGTCCTGCAAAGATAATCACATCTCCATACAATACCAAGACAAGTGCATCATATCTATCAAAATAAAAAAGATAGGAATTTGAACAAGTCAACTCATCGATCATGAAATACCAAGCTCGTGGTATATGCAGCAACCCATCTAAGGCTACCAACAACCCATGAACATGAAAATCCCTCTCATGTTCCTCAAAACATCCAACAACCGGAAAAGATTGAACTAGGTTAATTCCTTCACCTTGAGATAAATCTAAAGCAATAGTAACCTCATGGTCAACTCCCTCTATCTGAGAGAATATGAAATACTTGTCCTTATATTGCATAATACTCACATCAATTGCAAACCTAGAAACAATTCCAACATCATCCTCCATCAAGGTATCACACCTCCCCTCCCCGAGACAACTGGAAGACTCACAAATGGAAGAAAATAATGCAATAAGACTATCATATCTCCTAGGAGGTACACTCTCCCTCACTAAATATCTAGGTGTTCCTACATGGTCTCAAGCCTCCTCAAAACTAGTAGGCTAATATAGTCTTTCACTAGAATGTACAAGTGCCACTGGATCATCAAGTAACCTATAAAGGCCACCCCCTCTCACTCCTCTAGTCAAATTCCTCAGAATAGGTAGACAAAAATAATTGATGCTAAAGTGTTGACCCTCAAATGCAACTCTCTGCCACACGTTTGTCATACAAGAAACTAAAAGAATATTTGGTTTTCAAACCACGAAAAAATAGAACATCACCCAACTCAAAAACATCACTTGAAGGCATTTGGAAGGAAATGGAGTCAAATCCTCTCATGGGATAAGTAACATCATCCCTAAGATACACACTCATGCCTCCCTCTTTCTTGTATAATTTGTTAAATAATAGATTGGAGTAATTTGGAAGGAAATGGAGGCAACTCCTCTCACATGATAAACAACATCTTCACTAAGCTCCACACTCATGCCTCCCTCTTTCTCCTAAAATATTCTAAATAATACCTTTTCATATTTATTTCTGCTCCACTATCTACATACCATCCAACACTGTACAAAGTGTTAGAAGACAAACAAGAGGTCATGGAAAATACAGTGTCAAACTGAGAGGGATCCTCTTCTACACCTATTGTAGTCCCAAATACAACTTGTTTGATTCCGTTTCCCTTCTTCTTCAATGGATATTGGTTGGAATAATGTCCCATCTTGTGACATGGGAAACACATCATCTTACTCAAGTCCTTTTTTATATCCATACCTTCGTTCTTATTGTATTCTTTCTTCATCCTCCCAATGAAACCAATTATATCTACTTCCTCTTGTTTCCATGAACACGACTACAACATGATTTATTCTTCCACAAGATCAATCCAAAGCTTTGGAAACTTTGGCAAGGTATCTCAAGAACAAACAACTTGAACCAAAAGCATCTAGGAAGGAACAAATCTATTTAAAGAAATGGAAACCAACACTTGATCCTCCACCTATGTCCTAATTATGGCCAACTGATCTCTCAACTTAGTGATATTGGTCAAATATCTCATCACAATGTTTGTATTACTGATATGAATGATTGAAATTTGGTTTTGTAGGAGCATTTGTCAAGAAAAAACCGTTTTGAAACAACTCAACTAAAGTACCAAACATGTCCTTACCTAACATATTATCTACAATGTAAGAGATGAAAGGATAATTCATAGAATCAAGAATGATTGTCTTCACCATGCCTTTCTTCTTTTGTTGAGCGACCAATTGTGTCAGATCAATAGGTTCTAAAATCACTTTCACAACATGCTCCCAAATATTTCTTTATCTCTAAGTACTTGAAGTCTGAGCTTCCAAGGAATAGAGTTGGAATCTTCCATCGAACCTATCACATTCTCTAAGATGAAGAGTCACCTTACACATCCTAAACAAACCTCAAATGCACAAATCAACAATATATGTAGTAGAAAAAACCTTTTCTAGGGTCCAAGTGCTTCTCTCAAGCAAGTTAGGGTATTACACCCAACAACCTCAAACAAGGTCAAATACCTCTCTCAGGTATTCTTGAGCTGAAATACCAACTCCCTCTTACAATTGTAGTGATATCAACCAAAAAATCTGTAATACCTTGTATAAATTTTTGTGTTCTAGACTTTTAATGAAAAAAAACAAATTCACCACTTTCCTAGAGGTTTCTCAGATCTCAACCCTATGAATTTTAAGCGTTAGGTATATTATGAAATATAAATAAAACAAAAACAAAATTCAACAATATTTCACCTTTTGAACAACCCTAATCCACTAAGCAATTCAAGAGAAAAGATATCAAAGTGTGCTAATAAGTTTCAGCCCTCTAGGGAAATATTATCATGAATAAAACATATCTAAAAATCACTTATGACAACTGTAAATACAACAAAAAATATTCCTTATATTCTTCGACATAAATGTTAAACCACATAACAAATTCAACCTCAATTTATGTCAAATCAACAAGACATACAAGTGATGGAAATTACGAAACCATAAATAAATAGATGGATGGAAAAATCAAATGTACAATATAGACAATTTTGGACAGTTAAAAAATTCATATCTATGCATAAAGGTGAAGCCACATGCACACATACCATAGCTTTATCACAATATTAGTACAATCCCCTAGCTTTCTGAAACACTAGCTAAGGGGAACAATGAAAACCTTAGCTCATACCAAGGAACTCTAACAAGATATCATCACACAAGCATGTTCTCCAAGACAAGACATATCCTCTTCTTCTTCTCTTAAACAAGTACAACCTAGGGTTTCATCTAAAAACCCTAACCTCCATGTCTCAAAGGGATGAAATCCCAACCCTAATGTTCAATATGATCCAAAAATATCCAAGAAACCTTAGCTAGAAACTTTAAGACAAGAGAGATAAAGTACAAATGAAGACCCAAGAGATAGAGGATGATCAATGCACTCATGTTAGTTTCATCTATAATATAAGAGTGATAATAATGAATGATTATGAAAGGATTCTGTTATCTCCCAAAATAAAACCGTCCTTTTTAGTCGAGTTTTGTGGTGGATAGCATGGCTATCGGTAGTTGCCTCAATTCATTTTTGAGTATTTTTAGCTGCAAAACTTAGGTTTGGTTTTTGTCTTAGAAATAATATTATCCATAAAGTCTTCTTTTCAAAATTGTCATTTTTTACTTTCCACAGCTAACGTGTGTCCAAAAGTTCATTGTGTGTTGTGGAAAGTGTCCACTTTCAATAGCTAAAGATCTCTTTTCATCATTCGATGCGCTGTTGAAAGTGGCGAATCTCAAAGGGTCTGACAATCAAGTTCGCGGGTGGCGCGCTGTGGAAAGTACATGCTTTCCACAACTAAGGAGTGGTTTCATTAATATGGCGCGCTGTTGAAAGTGCATACTTTCCACAGCTAAGGAGTGTTTTTTAAATAGTGGTGCGCTGTTGAAAGTGAATACTTTCAGCAGCTAACAGGGATGTTTCACAGAATCATGCGTTGGTGAAAACATTGCTTCGTCATCATTGTAGTTGGTTGAGAAATTGCTGTCAAAATTCAAATTTAAAATCCTCTTGTTTTTGCACGCGCAAAATGTCAAGTCCACAATGCACCA
>JZKD02S1687854.1:196136-218752 GCA_000966675.3 Picea glauca | reverse complement strand
GAATATTAGGAATGAATAGAACAACTCATCAAATTCGAATTTGTAATATTTATGATGCCAAACAGAGGAGCCTTGGAAGGCTAGTCATCACTTCACCAACTGTTCAAGCAGATATTGGACCAACACATGAAGATCACCCTCATTTTGAGGATTTATCTCTACATTTATGTAAATTAGTTTTCTTTACTGTTTTTAGCAAAACAGATCCATATTTTTAGGATCTGAGAACATCTTGTAAAAGCTATAAAGCTACATTATGAAGACTAAGAAAGTGTCAGTTTTTGGATACAGAATATCATATGTAACAGGCCCATTGATGCTAATACTAAATCACAGTTTTCTTTCTCTTTTGATATCAGTTTTCCACCTTCTTTCTGTACTTTTATCTGAGTTGTCTAGCCTTGAATGACTGTTATCTCATTGTTTGGCTCATAGCCTGATAAATAGTTTCTTCATTGCTTATTAGACCCTACATTGTGTACTGGTTTATGAGCAATTTGTTCTTCGCCCAATTAAATTTATTTACTGATTATCAATCCATGAGAGCACTGGTTCATTTGTTTATCATCTTGACTGTCTGAATACCACGTGTGAATTGAGTTATTCCACTGATCAATCTACACAAAACACAAAAACATTTTTACTTGAAGTTACCAAGCACCTTTGGTCTACAACCACAAAGGGTTTCTTGGAGTGATAATAGATTCTATCCTTCCTCTATATATATGAAAAGTAGGGGAGGCCAACAAATTTACATGTGTGGGATTATTCCCACAAGAAACCAACAAGCCACATGTAAGATTACACATGTGCAATGCTACACTCTAAGGGTACATATGTAAAGATACAAGGTGATTTCATACACAAGAAAGGCTCCAATGCAAGGGAAATCCATGAGGTCTATCCAATTCTCATGCTACAAGCCTCCAATGACTCCAATGAATGACCTAAGATAGGTACCCCACTAGGTCCATTATCCCTCCATTAACATTGTCACAAGCTATGCGTACCCAAGTCAACTATGAGCCTCCATGCAAGAATCCAGGATAGACCATGCTATTTAGGGATAAATGCCCTCCTCTTGAGTACTAAATGCTCCTCATCCATGTAGGGTGGCGTCCAAGCAAGAAATCTGCTCCATGTGGCTAGCATGCAGAATTCCACCAAGCTGTATGAAGATCTCTAGAATCCTAAGGAATTAAGTCATGTAAACACTCAACTGAGGTTATGTGACCAATGAATAAGTCGTCTCCAATGTGAACATAAATCACAGAATTCCAAGGTTCGATCATACACTATGTACCTTAAATCTCATGAAGCACCCCCAAACATGTTGTAAACACTTTTAGAGTAATCATGAAAGCCAACACTCCCTCTTTACTAGGAAAATATTTTCACCAACACCTACTCCCTTTGTAACTCCACCAACCCTACTGTTTGTGAATTTATACTTTATACATTCTCAAAATCATCCATGGTCTCCTAAAAAGGAGTTTTCACCCATGCTATCACAACATCTCGATCCTCCAAAGAATACTGACCACCTGTGAATTTGAAGGAACATAACCTTCGATTATAAGTAATATTCCAAAATCCAACCTCCCTTAAGTCAACATTATGGGTCAAAATATCTAGACACCACATCATGAGATATCTAGGATGACCTACAAATATTATCACATCTCCACAGAAAACCAATACAAGTGGATCACATCTATCAAAATAAAAAATATAGAATCTACACAATTCAACTTGTTGATCCTAAAATACCAAGATCATGGTATAAGTAACAACCCATGGAGGGATACAAAAAACTTGTGAACACAAAAATTGATCCAGGTGGATATCGGTGGCCACCCACCTTTTTCGATTGGCTCAAAACAATTTTCTGGCAATTTTGGCAATTTACTATTTTTAGCAATTTTTAACTTCCGGGGCCATTTTTAGGGCCCAAATGAAGGATTTTTTAGATCGAGGTTCTCAATGATAGTCAAACGCATGATTGAGCCCCTAAAATGAATCTTCTCGACGATACCTTTCCAACAAGCTATCACACGCCTAAAACGAAGATCGTATGCAAAAGTTACGACCCTGGGGAGTTGATGTACTCACTTACCCAAACGGGGCCCACATGACTTTTGGCGCTTCATCTCCTAGGGTTAGGTTTTTGGATGTCTAGGGTTTTTGGCATTTCTGTTTATTGTAAAAAAAGGCCTTCAGAGCCCCATTGTACTCATCTTCTTGCGAATGCGAGTAGCCGTCACATCTCTTCTCAGAGATAAGCTGCCACCATTCTATCGAGTCTTTCACTCTGTATCTTACAGTCTCTATACATTTATTTCATTAATAGAAATTGTGTATTACTGTATATCTGTTTTTATGGTTGCATCTCTGATATATTTCTGTTATATTATTGAATATCTGCGATATCTCTTTACATTTCTTTATTATATCTCCGATCTCATTTCGTGCCGAAAATAATCCGGATCAGTGGTATCAGAGCAGGCTACTCTTAATAGTTTTTTCAGTGCATGTCACCGACAAGGTCCGAGTATAGAAAGTTGGGTCTCGAGCTTGTCTCTCTTGAAGAAAATCGCTCTCGCACACCCAAGAAATCCTCAATGGCAGAAGAAAATAAAAACAACGAAGTAGATGATCCTATCAATCTGTTGCTTGAGCAATCTCTCATGTGACAGAGGGACAAAATGATGGAGAATTTTGCCCACATCCTTAAACGCCTTCCGATGACATCAGACACATCTTCATCAAGCGGCCACTTTGGAGGCACCTCACCTTTCAAGGTACAAGTTAATTTTGATATTCCTGTATTTGAAGGACAGATAGATGCATAAGCCCTAAACAAATGGTTAAATATGCTAGAAGGTTATTTCTCTGTTCACAAATTTTTCGACAAAGAAAAGATCACCTTCGCACTCCTTAAATATCTCCCCCATGTCAAACATTGGTGGGAAACTTATTGGGAGCAGAGTTCCACAGAGGAGTCTAAAATATATGAGGCCGATCCCACTTGGGATTTTTTTGTGGATGCGGTAAAGGAACAATATTACCCTATTGGCAACTATGAGGACCAGTACATGAGATGGACCACATTGCGGCAAGAGAGGGGCCAAGCAGTTCCGACGTTCACCAATACCTTCCATACCTTGCGCACCAAGCTGGGTATCAAAGACTCCAAATGACATTTGGTTCTGAAATACCGTGAGGCTCTAGACAGATACATCCAAACTGAAATGGATTTTCTGGACATCTCATCACTTGGTGCTGCCTATCGATATGCTATTAAAATCGAGCAGAAATTTAAGCACTAGAAAAACAGGATTTTGGTTCTACAAATCTGCAACAACCAAAGTATGACAAAGACGTCCCTAAAAAACAGTCTTCTGAAAACCAGTCCAAGCCACATGAAAAGAAGGGTCACGGGAAGACAAAGAAGGACACCGGAAAATGGTGCGATTTCCACAAAATCCCCTGGCACAACACCGATGAATGTATCTCAAAACAATCATTGGTGGTCGAGATCAAAGACAAGGAGCTGGACCCTGATTTAGAATTTGATTATGAAAATACTGGTAAAGGACAGATCATTGACACAGACCCCACTGCTATTGTCGCGACCGCAACAATTCAACCAGAAGAACCAACAGATCCTGAAGAGGGGGAACCCCTTTTTCATTCACAGATGTGGGTGAAGGGGACCCCACTGCATTTTATTGTTGATAGCGGAAGCCAGAAAAACCTCATCTCAGCAGAGGTCGTCAAACAGTTGGGATTGTCCACAACACCACACCCGCAACCATACAACATCGAGTGGCTTCGGCAAGGACGAGATCTTCGTGTCAGCCAACAGTGTCGATTGTCATACGGCATCCAACCCTTCAAGGATGAGGTATTTTGTGATGTTGCCCCACTGGATATCTATGATTTTCTCTTGGGCCAACCATATATGTGGAGACGCCATGCTGTTTATGAGTCTCGACCCTGTAGTGTCATTGTTACTTTGGGGGGTCATCTCTACAGAATACTAGAGGTAGTTCCAACTATTGTTCCACCTAAAAAGTGTCGCAAGGTAGTATCTCATACTACAAAATTCAGCTTCTTCACAATTTGTTCAAAAGGGGAACATAAGGACACTGCAACCACTACAACCTCGCCCCAAGCACCTTCTATCCAACAGAAGCAGGTCGACAAGGTTGTAGCAAAGCGCAAAGATTCCTTTTACACACCGTCCTCTCATGTAGTCCAACTTGTTGAACAACCTCAACCTCAACAGGTTCGTGACAGACTTCCACAAACTGAGCAACGCGACATCTCCAACAAGGCAAGCAACTCACCAAGATGCGGATTCAAGAAATGCTTTTCCCTCTCCCCCAGGAAATCAACACAATGGAGACCATTTATTCCTAAGGAGGGAGGACTGATCCAAGTGGATATCGGTGGCCACCCACCTTTTTCAACTGGCTCAAAACAGTTTTTTGGCAATTTTGGCAATTTACTATTTTTAGCAGTTTTTAACTTTCGGGGCCATTTTGAGGGCCCAAATGAAGGTTTTTTGAGATAAAGGTTCTCAATTATAGCCAAAGGAATGATTTATCCCCAAAAATTAATCTCCTCGATGATACCTTTCCAACGAGCTATCACACGCCTAAAACGGAGATCGTATGCAAAAGTTACGACCCCAGGAAGTTGATGTACTCACTTACCCAAACGGGGCCCACATGACTTTTGGCGCTTCATCTCCTAGGGTTAGGTTTTTGGATGCCTAGGGTTTTTGGCATTCCTGTTTATTGTAAAAAAAGGCCTTCAGAGCCTCATTTTGCTCATCTTCTTGCGAATGCGAGTAGCTGTCACATCTCTTCTCAGAGATAAGTTGCCACCATTCTATCGAGTCTTTCACTCTGTATTTTACAGTCTCTGTACATTTATTTCATTAATAAAAATTGTGTATTACTGTATATCTATGTTTATGGTTGCATCTCTGATATATTTCTGTTATATTATTGAATATCTATGATATCTCTGTGCATTTCTTTATTATATCTCCGATCTCATTTCGTGCCGAAAATAATTAGGATAAAAATCCTTTTCATGCACCTTCGAAAACCTCCAACAACTAAAACAATTGGAAGTGGGTTAATTCCCTCATCCCAAAATAATATTGAAGCAAGAGTAACATCATGGTCAACTCCCTTTGTTTGAGAGAATAAAAAAACTTTGTCCTTGCACTCTACAATAATGCCATCAACTAGAGACCTGGAATCAATCCTAGCATCATCCTCCATCAATGTATCATGCTTTTCCTCCTCAAGACAATTGGAAGACTCACAAATGGAAGAAACCAATGCAATATGACTACCATATCTCCTAGGAGGTATACTCACCCTAACTAATGATCCGAGCACTCCTACTTGCTCTTGAGCCTCCCCAAAAACTAGAAGGATCATTCAAGATTTCAATGGAATTTACAAGTACCATTTTATCAAAAAGTAACCTTTAAAGTCTATCCTCTGTCACCCCACTATCCTAAGTCATTGGAATAGCTATAATACAATCACTAATGGTGCACTGCTAACCCTCAAATAAAACTCTCCACTATATATTTGTCATACAAGAAATTAAAAGAAGATAATTATTCAAACCTGGAAAAATTAGAACATAAATCAACTCAAGAACATCACCTGAAGGTACCTGGAAGGAAATGGACCCAACTCCTCTCATAGGATAAGTAACTTTATCACCAAGATTCACACTCATGCCTCCCTCTTGCTCCTAAAATTTGTTGAATAATGACCTGCCATATGTCATATGTCTTGATGATCCACTATCCACATACCATCCAACACTAAACACATTGTCAGAAGAAAAACAAGAGGTCATGGGAAAGGCAATCTCAAACTAAGAGGGATCCTCCTCTACACCTAGTACAATTGCAACTACAACCTATTTCATTTCATTTTCCTTCTTTTTAATGGACACTGGCTGTCATAATATCCAATATCATGACATGGGAAGCATATCACCTTACTCAATTCCTTATTTCCTATATCTATACCTTCATTCTTGTTGTATCCTTTCTTCATCCTCTCGACGAGACCAATTGAAACTAATTCCTCTTGTTGTCTAGAACAAGATTGTAACCTTAATTATTCTTGCATAATATCAATCCAAGTCTTTGGAAACTTTGGAAACATCTCTTGAGAACAAATACCTTGAAAAAAAGGTATCTAATAAGGAATATTGAGTCCATTCAAAGCAATGTACACCAAATCTTGATCCTTCACCTCCATCCCAATGGCATTGAAGTCATCTCTCAACTTAGTGATCTAGTTCACATAGCTCGCCGCAATATCTATCTTTCTCATATGAACAACTGAAATCTAGTTTTGTAGGAACATCTATCGAGAAGCACAAGTGTTTTGAAACAACTCATCCAAAGTACCAGACATGTCCTTACCTATGATATTCTCTGCAATGTGAGAGATGAAATTATCCTTCACGGAATCAAGAATAATTGTCAATCTTGGCTTCCTTCTTTTGACGAGAAAACAACTATGCTAGATCTATAGGTTCTAGAATCACTTTCACAACATGCTCCATCCAACCTATCACATTCTCTAATATTGAGAGTCACCTTACACATCCTGAACAATCCTTAAGTGTACAAATCTACAATATATTAAGTAGTCAAACCCCCTTTTAGGGTCCAAGTGCTTCTCTCAACCAACCTAGGGTATTACACCCAACAAATTCAAAAAATATCAAGCACCTCTCCTAGGTACTCTTCAACTAAAATACCAACCCCCTCTTAAACCTAGAGTGGTCTCATACATAAAAACTATGATACCATGTAGAAATTTATGCATTTTAGACTTTTAATGCAAAATAAAAAATTCACCTCTTTCCTAGAGGTTTGTCGAATCTTAACCTTGTGAAATTTAATCCTTAGGGATGTTATGGAATATAAATAAAACAAAAACAACAACATCAAACAATATTTCACCTCTTAACAACGCTAATCCACTAGGAAATTCAAGAGAAAATACACCAAGTGTTCCAATAAGTTTCAACCCTCTAGGGAAATATTATCAAGCATAAAAAAATTATGAAAATCACTCATGACCAGGGATGGAATTTCAAAACAATACAACCCATCAAATTTGTTTGTTCGACAAACTTAGTGTCTGTTTTGATAGTTTCAATGAAAAATGTTGACGGTTCTAAGAAATTTCTAACCGTATTTGACGAGAAAATTTCCTCGTGACAGGAATTTTGCCTATCAAGTTCCATCCTTGCTCATGATAATTGTAAATACAACAACACATATTCCCTATATTATTCAATATAAATTTTAAATCACTTAACAAATTTATCCTTAGCTTATGTCAAATCAGAAAGACATACAAGTGCTGGAAATTACAAAACCATGACCTTGAAATACATGGGTGAAAATCAAATATGAAATAGAGACAATTTTGGATAGTTTAAAAGTTCATGTGTGTGTGTGTGTGTGTGTGTGTGTGTAAATATGAAGTTAATGTACATACCATAGCCTTATCACTAGGCTAGTACAATCCTCTATCTCTTCCAAACCCTGGCTAGGGAAAACAATGAAAACCCTAGCTCATACCAAGGAGCTCCAACAAGCTATCATCACACAAGCATACCCTCCAAGGTAAACATATCCTTTTCTTCTTCTCTTCAACAAGTAAAACCTAGAGTTTCATCTCAAAACCCTAATATCCTAGTCTCCAAGGGATTAAACCATAACCCTATTATTCAAGATGCTAAAAAAATCTCCAAGAAACCTTAGTGACTTTATGACAAGAGAGATAAAGCACAAATGAATATCCAAGAGATAAAGGAAGAAACAAGAGTCATAAGTAACATGACAAGGTTGAATAACTCCACACATTGAATTTTATTAGAGTGATCCATACATAAATACATTAAGAGATGACCTTTGGTTTCATCTTCCAAGAGGTTTGATGTGTATTCTTATTCACCTATGACTCTTCATATCTCTCCCCCCCCCGCTTTAGTTCGAAGGGGCGTTTGTAAGTTCGAGCATCTTTCTAAACTTTTCAAACTTTTCTCTTCCAAGTGCTTTGGTGAAGATGTCTGTAATTTTCTTAATTGTGGAACAAAATATCAAATGAATGGCCTTATCCTGTACATGATGTCGAATCAAATGGTAGATTGTGTTTATGTTCTTTGTTTGATCATAGAATATAGGATTCTTGGTAAACTTGATTGCAAAAGTGTTGTCTCCTACAAATACTCTAGTATCTTCCCAAGCCACACAATCTCCTTCATTTCCTTTGTAGCAACTACATATTCTACCTTTATAGTGGAATATGTTGGAACAAATTGTTTGCATGATCTACAAGAGATAGTTGTTGATCCAAGACTCATGAGGTATCCTGAAGTAGGCACTCCATTCTCCTTATCCCCATTAAAGTCTGAATATGTATATCCAACTAGTTTGAAGTCCTCCACCTTAGATTATTTGAGCCCAAAGTCTTTAGTTCCCTTCAAGTACATAAGGAATATCTTTGTAGCACACCAATGTCCTTCACAAGGTTTTTGCATGAACCTAGAGAGGATCCCAACTACAAATGAAATATTTGGTCTAGTAGTGGTAAGTTAGACAAGACTCCCCACATGTTGTCTATATATGGTTGCATCCTCAAATTAATTCCCTTCTTTTGATGTTGGTTTCAATTTTTTATCCATTGGAGTAGAGAGAGGACTATAATTATCCATGCCAAATTTATTCAACAAATTTCCAATATACTTTTGGAACATGAATACATACTTTGGATTTTGAGTTACTTCAATACCCAAGTAGTAGTGAAGATGTCCTATGTCCTTCATCTCAAAACCATTCTTCAATTATTTCTTTTTGGATGCAATGTATGCTTCATTGTTCCCTATTATCAAAAGATCATCTATATACACCACAATATATACAATTGTTTTGCCAACTTTCTTGACAAAAAAAGTTGCATTATCAAGATTAAAATGCGTGAAATTGATCTCCAAAAGATTCTTAATTAGCTTTTCATATCATGTGTGAGGTGCTTGATTTAAGCCATAAAAATACTTGATGAGCTTTCATACCTTATTTTTTTTATCCTTCACAACAAATCCTTCTGGTTGAGACATGTAGACATTTTGTTTCAAATATCCATTCAAGAAGGTTGTCTTCATATCCATGTCATAAATCTTCCACCTATTTTGTGTTGACAAATCCAACAAAGAATGACCCATTTTTCTGTGGGGGAAAAATTATGCTCATAGTCTATACCTTACTTATGTGAAAATCCTTTCACCACGAGCCTTTTCTTATGATTTCCAAGTGAGCCATCTAATTTGTCCTTGTTCTTGTAGATCCACTTATAGCCAATTGGTTTGGTTCCGAATGGAGGATCCACCAACTTCCATGTCCCTTTCTTGATGAGATCACCATACTCCTTCTGCATAGGTTCTTTCTACTCACCATGAGAAACAACTTATTCAAAGGAAGTTGGTTCAAAGTTAGTAGATAAATTCAATTCACAACCATATGAAACATCCATATCATTCACATCACTTGAATCTAAATTATCTACATCACCTCCAAAATCTTGTCTTGTTGAACTTTTGGTTCCTATCTTTCCAAACTCACTAGGATTAACACTTTCAAGTGTCTTTATGAGACACTTTGGACATTTCTATGATAGTCTAGGTTTCTTCACTAATTGAGATGGTGTTGCATTCCCATCAAGGTTCAACCTTTCAATCCTCTCAATCACATCATCCAATTGAATATCTTGTTTTGAGGAAGTGGTTGGATCTTCTACGTGAGCGGGACATGGCACTTTAAAAGGATATTCTAGAGATTGATCCAATATATGGACCTCCCCTTAAGATGTATATTCTCATTATCAAATTCGTGATATGTATTTACATGGGTGAATCTATCTAGATGATCAAGCTACCACTCAATAGTCTTGTAATTCTTAGTGAATTCAAT
Source organism: Picea glauca (assembly GCA_000966675.3). Taxonomy (NCBI): domain Eukaryota; kingdom Viridiplantae; phylum Streptophyta; class Pinopsida; order Pinales; family Pinaceae; genus Picea; species Picea glauca. The sequence continues at coordinate 208,719 of JZKD02S1687854.1, read as the reverse complement.
AAAAACCACATCTATAGAAAGAACACACTTTTTGTTTACCTCATTTTAAAGATGATATACCTTGGTGGTATTAGAGTACTCCAAGAAGATGCACTTTCGAATCCTTGCACCTAGTTTGTTTCTTTTCTCCTTAGGAATTAAGGCATAACAGGTGAAACGAAATACCTTGAGATGAATAACCAAAGGAATGAAATCATACCACATTTCATAAGGAGTCTTGTTTTCAAGAGAATGAGATAAACTTATATTTCTCACATACACTGCACACAGAAATACATCATCCCACAACATCGACTTCACATTCTTGAAAAATAACATTCAACGTACCATATTTAAGAGTGTCTTGTTCATTCTTTATGCTACACCATTCTGCTAAGGATTGTATGGAACAATGGTTTGGTGCTCGATCCCAAGTTGGTGAAGATAGGTTTCAAACTAATTAAAATTATGTTCCCCTCCATTATTAGTAGAAAGAGTGCCAATACAATATTGAGCTTCATTTTCAATCCATATATGAAAAATTTTAGATGTTTCAAATGCTCGAGATTTCTATTTCAACAAACAAACCCAACACATTCTGGTGTATTCATCAATAAAAGTCATGATATATTTATTTCCAAAGGCAGATGTAACATGCATGGGGCCACACAAATCAAAGTGTATCGATTATCTCTTTATACGTTCTCTCGAAGTGGAATCATGAAAAGGCTTCTTGTTGTGTTTACCAAGGATACATGCTTCACATTGCTTCAAGTTCCTTGTAATTGTAAGAAAAATAGAAACATCATTTTTATTCAACATATGAAGACTATCATAATTGATGTTCCCAAATCTAGCATGCCACAAGAGATTGGATGGAAATGTACCTTCATTATGGTGAGAGAGGTATGCAAATTTTTGTCCCCATGCAGATGTCTCTTTCAACTTCAATAGTTTCTCATCCTCCCATTCTGTCATGGCGACCATGTTGTTAGAATATATCCTTATTTATACTTTTCCATAAAACATGTGAATATAATGGGCTTGTTGTTGAATATGCACAAGAGACTTCAAGTTCCTCTGCAACTTAGGAAGATAAAGAACATCATGCAAAAGAAAATCCAAGAATCTAGGAAATTTGAGCCCGATGGTGCCAATTCCTATAGGTTTCTGACTTGATCTATATGCAAAGTATACTGCACCCTCTACATTGTCATTAAATTCCTCAAATGAGTCTCTCCAAAAATTCATGTGAAAAGTAGCACTTGCATCAAGCAACCAAGCATCTATGCAAGAAGAAAATGAAGTTTTGAACAAATCTTCATTTATGCCAATATTGCAATGAGAAATAAGATATTGAGCGGGTTCGAGAGCTTTACCTTTTTATTCTTTTTTTTTCTCACGTGTCTTTGATATTTTCCCATGGGATACTATATGTCTTCACTTCTTGTCCATTCTTTCCACAACGAATATCGTAAAGATCAAATATCTCACCACGAGGGGTTGAATGATTTGAAATGGATCTGAACTGAAGAATGTATAAGCCTCAGTATCTGCAACACATGGGAATAATCAACCAATATTATGTAAGTGACGTAAAACAATGTAAAACAATGCAAGTTAACTTGGAATAAGCCAAATAATGATGTAAGAGAAAAGATAAAGACAAATAATTAATTTGACAAGGAAATGAATAGGAGAGAAGGTTAAGGAATGGGAAGTGAAGAGCCATGGCTATTGGCCTTCCCTTACCCATTATCTCTCCCTATTTCTTCATACTCGCTCATTTCCAAAGGACTTTTGGCCAAGGGGGAGGAGAGAATTGGATCTGAATTTGCAGAAATAAAGAATACTGAGCACTGTTTGAGACTGATTTTCCCAATTGGGTTCCAGGGTTAACAATCATGACTCATTGAGTTGTTTTTCCTCTGTTTTCTAAGAAAATGAATGGTTTAAATTTACCAGTGTAGTTTCATTAAAATTGCTAGTAATCTATTAATTGTTGCTATGCATCTGTTTATAATTGTTGTGGGTGATGACTAGATTGTTGCACATTTCTTCCTCTGGGCATGTTGTCGATGGTCATCTCTTTGTTTCCAATGCATTGTTATTTTTTGTTATGTTGAGAGGGAACCCTATCTCAAGAAAGGAGCCCCAAAAATTGTTATTGATGCTAAAATGTTGAGAGGGAACCCTATCTCAAGAAGAGAACACCATGCCTTTTAATTGATGATAAAATGTTGAGAGTGAACCCTAGCTCAAGAAGTGATCCCCACACATTGTTCTTGATGTTTAAACCCCACTCGTAAACCCATCTTGAAAAGGTTGACCCCACGAATTGTTCTTGTTGTCAAAATATAGTGCATGAACCCTAACTTGAGAGGAGAGACCCCACATGCTTTATCTTTGTTTTTCTAATGCTCAGTGTGATATCCAACTTGAGGAGTATCCCCACACATTCATTCCTCATTTCCCAAACACTACATATGATCTCCAACTTGAGGAGTAGCCCCACACATGAAATATTCACCGTCCCAATGATACATGTGAACCCTAGCTTGAGGAGAAGACCCACACATTATTCCTTGCTATCCAAATAATGAGCATGAACCCTAGTTCAAGGAGAAGACCCATGTGTTCTTCCTTGTTTTCCACACAATGAGTGTGAACCCTAGAGACGTGAGAGGCTATACAATATTTCTCTCCTGAAAATAATTCCTTCTTCTCTCTCTAGACACAACTAATTCCATGTGTATGGTATGAACACTCTCACACTCTCAACCTAGTACTAAGGAACTCTAGGGAATATTCCTTGAATTATTTAGGTTACTTTCATCTCATCTCCACTTTCTTAGAGTCTAAGCATTGGTTGGGAATCCTCCAAGAGTGTTGGCCATATTCCCTATTGTCCACATGTATAACGATTCAGTTTGACGTGAAACCCTATGCTAGTAGTGTAGTAATGCTCATGTGCAGGAAAGTGGGTCATATGTAACATAGATGATGCAACATGCAATTATTGAGTCATGTGGGTGTAGGGAATCTTTAATTAATTAAAATATTTTAATTGTTACATGAATTATTTGGTTACCTATCTCATGTGTTGATAAATAATTGTTTAACATGATTCTAGGGTGATCATTAAATGGGTGATATCGAAGGTGGGAGAATGCCTCTCAATGGGAAATTAGATCGTGTTCTTGTGTAGGATACTAGGGTATCTCTATTTGTTATCATGAACTATGATACAAACCATAAAAATGAGCGAGTTGATCAATCAAGAATCCAGAGAGTGGTTTCACTCAGAAATGCATTGAGCACTGCAGCCAAAACCCAAAGAACCGAGTGACATAGTGAACAAGAAGCTATACTAAGTTCTCAGTCACAGAGTGTTGCAGAGATTTGATGCTTATTGGCCTGAATTGTAATTCCATGGATATATAATTGTTGTGTGCATGCTACAAAGCATAAATACCTTTCCCATTAGAGACAAAGCTAAGATAGAGCTCATAAATAAAATTCCGCAAATGATTCTTGTTGGTAAAGCGAGTGGGATATAAGCCCCTCGATTACAGATCAAATGGTGTAAGAGCAGTCACATCCTTGAAAGAGGCACAACTTACAAAACTTTGAACAAAATAGTACATGTGACAACATGGGAAAAAAATTAGAGATGGGTTGGAAGACTTAAGGGAAAACAATGTCGAGCTTCGAGAAGAGAACAAGAGCTTGAAGGTGCAGGCTAATATGTTTAATCAAAGGATGGTAGAGATGGAGACACATGGATATTTCTACCAAATTTCTTCCATTGTTAAAGAAGAAGTTTAAATATGGACAAGACTCCCTCATTGAAGTCAAAATAGATTGGGACAAGCACAAAGCACAACTTGTATACCTTGGTGAGAAGGTCATTCAGATGGATAACTGGCAAGAGGGTAGGTTCATGCAGATGATTACGCAACTAAAATAAGAGTTGGAAAAAGAAGGAGAATGCATTGGAAAGACTTCAAGCGTCTGCCCAATATCACAAAGGAGCAAGGAAACCTTCCATTGTCATTGTGGATTATAGCACCATGATCGAGACCACCTTGGTAAGCTCACCTTCTGTAGACATCTCTCAAGAGCATCTTGGTGAATTTGAGAAGCATATTAGAGGTATTGGCTCTAAAATTCCAAGGAAAATGGGATATGATGGATACGGGATAAGAAAGAGGAGACAAGGCATATTGAGCCCCACTGTATATGTGCCAAGGGCCAAACATGAAGGCCTAGGATTTGGTGGAAGAAGTAAAAATTCCATAACCATGAAGACCATTTTCGTGAAGGCAACATAGATGTCGGAGTTTGATTTCTCATCAGGAGAAGGAGAACCAATGGTAAATGAAGGTGGAAGCCCAGTAACACATCATCCTTCTTGTGGTAGATTGAAGGAGAGAAGCAATGAGGAGAGATCCTAAACTCATCCCACACTTACACTCAGATACAACAACAAACCAATCAATGAAAGAAAGAATAAGAGGAATACCAACAAGTCGATGTCAAACAATAAATTTCTTGTTTTTCAATGTTGCAAGAAGATAGGCCATACCATAGACAATTGTTGGTATGCAGAGGCATGCTCTTTTCTTGGAAAGAAATGCCATTTTGAGGTAGCGTGATGGAAGAAGCAAGCCATGTTCCACATGTCCGATTGTTTTCAAAAGTTGAATGAAAATAAGGTTTCTCCAATCCAACAACATGCACAGAGGCATGTGGAGAGGAGGAGTATGTCAAGAAGTCATTTTAGCAACAATAAGAAATTTTTCCACCACTGCAATTTGAGTGGTCATTGGGACACAAACTATTGGCGACTTCATCCAGAGGTTCACCCCAGAAACCACACAATGAAGAGAAGTGTGTGGAGAGTGAAAAATGTGGAAGATAAAGAGTAGACTACCTCTATAACACAAGAGGAATAAGTCATCCAAGGAGATATAACAACACATGAAGTTCTCTTCACCAACGAGAAGGAAAACATGTTGATGAAAAGGATAACCGTAATCCAGTTCTTGTGTTGAATATTGCATCCAAATAACCACTTCTTGGACATGTGTTGGAGAGTGATGCACATAGGTCAATGACCTTGGGGGTGTTTTGAGAACTTTGGAAGTTATTGTAAGCACATGCATGCACCAGAGGGTTGTTTCCATGATGAGAAGCAATTGATCCTAGCAGAGGAATGCAACCACATTTCCCTTGAGGAGTTTTTGTGTGATGGAAGCACGTTGGGGTCACACTTAGAAAGAAGAACAACATTCAAATCGACTTCATTAATATCCAAGATGGAATATCTCCAAGTTAGAGAGGGAGACGGGAATGAGTGTTGATTCTATAGTTCAGGTTCAAAGATTGCTCAAAACTGATATTCAATGAGAAGATTGTTGCACTATGAGAACAAGCGAGCTAGAAGCAGATCTAGAGCCATATCCAAGAACCAGATCCAATAGCTAGAACCACGAGCCAAAGATAGAGCTAGATTTAGAGCTATATCCAAGAGCCAACGTTAGAGCCAAGTTCCTAAGATGCAAATAACACTAATCCATATTGGTTTCCTCAATCTTTTGGAGACCAAAAATCCTCTTAATTGGAAGGTGTGATCCAAAATGGATTCATACTAAAGAATGGATAAGCCTCAATACCTGCAACACATGGGAATAATCAACCAATATTATGTAAGCAATGTAAAACAATGTAAAAAAATGCAAGTTAACGTGGAATAATCCAAATAACTATGTAAGAGAAAAGATAAAGAAAAATAATTGAATTGACAAGGAAACAAATAAGAGAGAAGGTTAAGGAATGTGAAGTGAATATCCACGGATGTTGGCCTTCCCTTACCCACTATCTCTCCCTATTTCTTCATACTCTCTCATTTCCAAAGGGCTTTTGGCCAAGGAGGATGATAACATTGGATTTGAATTTGTAGAAAGAAAGAATACTTAGCATCGTTCGAGACTATTTTTGCAATTGGGTTCTAGGGTAAAAAATCATGACTCATTGAGTTTTTTTTCCTCTTTGTGTTGAGAAAATGACTAGTTTAAATTCACCTGTGTAGTTTCATTAAAATTTCTAGTAATATATTAATTGTTTCTATGCATATATTTATAACTGTTGTGGGTGTGAGTGGTTGATTGCACATTTCTTTCTCTGGGCGTGTTGTCGATGGTCATCTCTTTGTTTCCAACTCATTGTTATTTCCTACCATGTTGAGAGGGAACCCTATCTCAAGAACAAATCCCCAAACAAACATTGTTATTGATGCTAAAACGTTGAGAGGGAACCCTAGTTCAAGAAGAGAGCACCATGCCTTGTTATTGCTCCTAAAATGTTGAGAGGGAACCCTAGCTCAAGAAGATATCCTCACACATTGTTCTTGTTGTAAAAACATCGCTCATGAACCCTAGCTTGAGAAGGGAGACCCCACGAATTGATATTGCTGTCAATCTGAAGTGTGTGAACCCTAACTTGAGAGGAGAGACCCCACACACTTTTTCTTTGTTTTTCTAACGCTCAGTGTGATCTCCAACTTGATGAGTAACCCCACACATGAAATATTCACTATCCTAGTGTTGTGCATGAACCCTAGCTCAAGGATAAGACCCACATGTTCCTTCTTGTTGTCCAAAAAATGAGTGTGAACCCTAGTGACATGAGAGACTATACATCTAATGAAAATAATTCCAGCTCCTTTCTCTGAACACACCTAATGCCATGTGTACTAATTAAACACTCTCACTCTCTCAACCTAGTACCAAGGTGCTCTGGGGAAATTGCTCGGGTCAATGAGTTCACTTTCGCCTCATCTCTACTTTCTTAGAGTCTAAGCATTTTTTGGGAGTCATCCAAGAGAGTTGGCCATATTCTATATTTTCCACACATATCATGACTCAGTTTGATATGAAACCCTATGCTATAAGTGTAGTAATGCTAATGTGTAGGAGAGCGGGTCATATGGAACATAGATGATGCAGAGACAATTATTGATTCATGTGGGTGTAGGGAATATTTCAGTAATTAAAATATTGTAATTTCTACATGAATTATCGGGTTGCCTAGCTTATGTGTTGAGAAATAATTGTTTAGCATGATTATAAGGTGCTCATTAAATGGGTGATATCAAAGGTCGGAGAATTCCTCTCAATGGGAAATTAGATCACTATCTTGTATAGGATACTAGGGAATCTCTATATGATATCATTAAATATGCTACAACCCATAAGAATGAGTGAGTTGATCAATCAAGAAGCCAGAGAGTGGTTTCACTCAGAAATGCATTGAGAAATGCAACCAAAACTCAGAGAGTTGAGTGACATAGTGAACAAGAGGATATACTAAGTTCTCAGTGACAGAGTTGCAGAGATTTGATTCTTATCGACTTGAATTTTCATTCCATGGATAGATAATTGATGTGTGCAGGTTGCATATCTTGAATATATTTTTCATCGAAGGAAAAGCTGAGATAGAGCTCAAAAATCAAATTCTGCAAAGGATCTGTGTTGGTGAAGCAATTGGGCTATAAGCCCCTCAATTATGAATCATTGAAGGTTGGATTTTGAGATTTTTTTACTGTGGCCCTATTATTATAACTCATCAGAGACACTTCCAAGCGCAAATGATTTAAACCTTGATGCAAGACATCAATAATTTCATTTTAATTTTCCATAGTTACAATATCGTTAGCTTCATCCACATATGTTATAACAAACTGTGAATATGGATTGAATTGGAAAATCTTGCAGATTTTACATCTCATCCCAACCAAGGAGAGGTACATACTTCCATATTCCCTTGCATACCAATTGAATCTCCTCAGATTGGTGTTATATTTTACCTTGAAAACCAAATCTATGACTACGCCCAACAATCGTGAAAGCTAACACAAATTCAAAAGCAATGTAAAGAGAGTATATATGTGAGCTTCACAATGAGCTACAAGTTCAAATCATAGAGAAGGAAGTGAAAGCTGTATAATTATCTTTGTCCAGAGTCTATATTGAAACTTTAAGGTGTATTATCAATGTTCATACTACCGATGACCATCATTGTAAGTCTCTATTGGAAATATAGGTATTCTAGTGGCCAAATTTGGATAAAAATGGATACAACTTCACCATACTCTCCATGCATTCTTATGATTCGTGAATAGCATGAAAATGCCACACAAAGGATATGCCAACGATCAAGATGAAATACCAAGATTCGGAGGTATGCCAACAGTTTTAAGAGGAATTCCATTGGTCAAGATGAAATAACATGCTTAAGAGGAATTCCAATAGTATGATTAGGTTTATGTTTTATTTTAAACAAAAGATACAAAGCATGCCTCGTTTATATCTGTTTCCAAATATATTCCCAATTGCTTGCTCATATCCTTCCTAAATGAAAATATAGTAAGTTGAGATGGCTCTAGTATACACCTTAATCTTCATATTTAATGGTGTTTAATGGTGTGTATACTAGGTAATAGGGTTCTCTTAAATCTTCATATTTCTCTTAAATCCATACCTTAAGTTGGAATAGTGTTTAATGGTGTTACCATACCTTAAGGGTTCTTCTCTCTATATTCTTGTGTTCTTTATGGTGATTGTTTTGGTATCTTTGAAGTTGAAGGGTTTATTTCTAAAGTTTTATGATTTATTTTCTCTTATATCTATCAAGGTTTACTACAAGTGGAATTATAGCTCTTTCTTGGGCATGAAGTGGGATAATTTTTGGGCACAAAGTGGGAATTTTTATACTTCTTTTTACAAATTTTTGATGGAAAAAAAGAGGGTAACAACATTAAGGTCATTTTTTGAAACTTTCTATGAAGAATTTGAAGAAACCAACTGTAGATCTGAATTCCTCTAGAAAAAAATTTCAATTTAAAAAAATGAATCATCCAAAATGGAGTCAAGGAAGTGGAGATATCATTGATATAAAATCAACTATTTTTAGGGTTTTTTACGGTGATTACCACAAATTTCATAGGTTGGATATATTTTTATAGAGTGCACATATTTTAGTCAAACTGGTGCCAGTAGATCCAAAAAATCCATGGCATTTCATAATCGTGCTTATAACAACCAATCTGAAAAGTATATCCAAAGATATGATCATTTTACATTTTTGGCCTCAAACCCTAACTACATAAAGGAGCTCCGTTGAAAAGTAAGTGATTTTCTATAAACCCTAGTTCTATTTTTGGGTTTTCACAAGGAAGATGTATTTTACAGGGAAAATTGATGGCCCTGATATTGAAGAATATATAAAATGGGTGAAGTTAAAATACCCAATGATTTGGAAAGATGGTATGTATAATCATCTAAGAGATGAAGAACTTATATGGTGTAAATCATTGGACTTGTTCAAAATATCTAAAATTCCAAATGAAGAATATGAAAGATTGTTTTTAGATAGGTGGTCTCATGTTGGGAAGAAGGATAAGAATAACACTGGATTTATTTTCACGTGACAACTTCATATTACATGTCCACAGAGGTATTCAACAAGAGAAGGTTATTGTTTTCTATAAAACTTAGTAGGAAGCATAACTTCATGAATGTCAACTTGGATAAAGGATTGCAAGTACACTCAAAGAATATTCAAAGCACATGGGTTGAGGGTGAAAATATTCAAATTAAATATTTGAATATTACCATGGATAAATATGTGTTGCATTCAAAATTTTTATGCTATAAATATGGATGATGTGGATATTGCTTTGGGATATCCTTGGATGTATTTAGCTGGTATAGTTAATATTTATGTGCAAAATAAGTTTTGAAGTTTTGGTACAAGATAAATAAATTTACATTGTAGGATATTTCTCTTATTAAACATGAAGGGCCCAAGGAGGCAAATGTAGAAGTCCTTGTAGGTAAAAAAATTGCAATACCTTATGAAACATTAGATGAAGAGTCCAAGGTTGAATAAGAATAAGAGCCAACATAAGCGCTTGAATAAAATCCCCAAGAAGGGCCTAAACATGAAGAAGAACCTAAGGAGATAAATGTCTCAAAGGAATAACATGTTGAAGAGTCAAAGAAATAAGAACTAATAGATAAGGTTGTCGTATATCACCACCTACACTACTCAGAGAAACAAAAATCATCAAGGCAAGGGCATGAGCATCAACAAACTTACTATGTATCAACATGGAACTAGAGAGGCAACCAATACATAGGCACATGGAGGATTACAAGTATTGCATGGAGATATCAGAGTAGCATAGCAAATAAATGAATCACAAGGAGAAACTAGAATCAATATCGAGGAAAGGCCATAGTTGGACCCCACGTCCAAATTTCAATAGGATAGATGGATGCTCGTGATGGTACCAGTTGACTACATTTCTCAGTAGGTCATATTATGTGGCTTCTTCCCATGTTTCGAGGATGAAACATGCCAAGGGGGATGTAATGTAATGTACTTAGGGAGGATAATATGGGGTACCTAGAGAGGTACCCAAGGGGATAATGAATGTAATGTGTCCATAATAATGGAATAGGCCCACAATGCAATTAAAAGGAAATGATATACTAATAAGGGGTAGTTGGCATAGACCCCTAGGAATACTCATGAGAAAGTATAAATACACATGAGTATCATTGTATTGGATGTGTGTTGGATGTGTTGTTTTGTAGAAAATATAGTTTTTGGAGTGATTACTTCCATAAGGAGTATTTGATGGTGTTACCCTACCTTAAGGTTTCTTCTCTCAATATTTCTTGTGTTGTTCATGGTGAATGTTTTGGTATCTTTAGAGTTTAATGATTTATTTATGAAGTTTTATGGTTAACTCTCTCTTATATCTATCAAGGTTGACTACATATTTATACATAGTCTAGTATCACCCTTAGGAAATGTTCAAGGCATCCATCAAGGCCATGGTGCCTAATAGGACCTTGTTGGCATGCAATTGGATTCAATTTGACCTTGTTTGGATTATTTTGGGCACCCAATATTTTTTCTTTTGGGGATGTTATCCATGTGTTATTTTTGAGTTTTGAAACACACCCATATTATCAAAGTATATATCCAAGTTGATCAATTAATATTTCATGAAATGTAAGCACAATTGCAAAAATTTCAACATTGGCCCCTTTCATTGGTCATTAGTCGAGGTCCACATGAGCCATGTCTTGCATAGATTATAAAATAAACTTTATTCACATTTAAAAAAATATAATCGCTACACCCTATAATGCTTGATATAATATTTCCAATGAGTACACATTTGTACAATTTCGAGTCTATAGGCCTAGTTTGTGAGGGGCACAAGTTTCATGTCTCCTAGAGGGTGAAATTTCATAGTTGTGACTTCATTGATCAAATTATATTATGAATTAGATGTAGATAGAAAATTAGGTTTGGTGATGATGTAGGGCTATTTGAGACCTTTCTAATGTATATCGTATGCTTGGTTTTGACCCTTGGTTGTTGAGAGAAAACTTTCGCAAGTTGAAGACTAGTTTTAGGATGGCAATGATGACGATGATGACGATGATGATGATTATGACAATGAGGATGATGATTTGACGCTACTGGTTATGGTGACGAGGACAAGGAAATTTGACTAAGGACGATGACAATTTATTTGATGGGGATATGATATGTTATGCTAATACTTGGATGTCATGGGGTGTTGGTTGCTTATGGATATATTATGCTACAATCGTGTTGTTAGAAAGTCTACACCATATGTATTGTAGATTTTAGTTATTTTCCAATGGAAGTGTCAATTATGTGAACAATGGTTGTAAATGATATTTTTGTTGTGTTTTCCTAAGTAGTGTTGCAGGTCATATTTTATATGGTTGGTTTTCTATTTGTATACCTTCTCCACTTATTAACACATGATTCATAAGGTTGGTTGATGGAAAGGTTCATTTCATAGCTGATGGAAATTTCATTTCATGTGAAAAGCGGTGGTAAAAGCATTGTCCATCGAGTCTATCTGAACATTGGCCACATGTGATTTTTAAGGCAGATGGTGTTGTGTTTACTACCCTCTCCACTTAGTAATGTTGAAATAATGTAACTGCGAAGAGCATTCTTATTATTATTGATATTTTATTCATTGGATTAAATCCCCATTGTGGATTAATCATGTCATTATTATTATTATTGTTATTGGATTAATCCCCATTGTGGATTAATCATGTTGGTAATTGTATAAGGACCAAATCCCCTTTTACGGATTGGTCATCGAACAATTATAAAGGGAAGAATAAGAAGTTGGCCCCAACAGATATTATTGAAGACCCAAAATTAATTAAAGGTGGGTTTACCCACCCAAAGTGAGAGGTCGGCCCTGCCAGTGGTGCCCTTTCACACCCACCAATTTTGTATATATAGGAGGCTAGTGCCTCACTTCTAACACACAACTCACTTGCTCATTTCTCTTATGAGGCAAGCTGCAACTACCAGAGAGAGGAGAAGAAGAGTGGCATATCTCTTGGGGAGGAATTTCTGTATTGGTTTGAGTTATCTCTTGAACATTGTATAAGCTATTTATGATAAGGAAGTTTTTGCTGGGTTTTCTTCTCCTAGAGGGTTTCCCAGGATAAATGTTGTGTCTCTT
>JZKD02S1687854.1:170461-196126 GCA_000966675.3 Picea glauca | reverse complement strand
GAACAGGTTGCTGATGTGTTGACTAAGCCTCTATCTCATGTAAAGTTTGAACACTTTCGAGATAAGCTTGGTATAGTCCGAAAGGACCCTCCCTGAAAGGGGGAGTATATGTATTTCTTGCTTCTGACCTAGTTATTAGACGTAAATAAAGATGAGTCATGCTTCTGACCTCGCTGTTAGACGTAAAGCATGACACCATGTGATCCTTTCTTCTAACCTCGCTGTTAGACGTAAAACAAGATGAGTCATGCTTCTGACCTCCCTATTAGACGTAAAGCATGACGTCGTGTGATCCTTGCTTTTGACCTCGTTGTTAGACGTAAAGCAAGATGGGTCATGCTTCTGACCTCACTGTTAGACGTAAAACATGACGCTTGTGATCCTTGCTTTTGACCTCGCTGTTAGACATAAAGCAAGATGAGTCATACTTCTGACCTCCCTGTTAGACGTAAAGCATGATGCCGTGTGATCCTTTCTTCTGACCTCGCTGTTAGACGTAAAGCATGACGCCGTGTGATCCTTGCTTCTAACCTCTCTGTTAGACGTAAAGCAAGATGAGTCATGCTTCTGACCTCGCTGTTAGACATAAAGCATGACACTGTGTGATCCTTGCTTCTGACCTCGCTGTTAGACGTAAAGCAAGATGAGTCATGCTTCTGACCTCGCTGTTATATGTAAAGCATGACGTCGTTGATTCCTTGCTTTTGACCTAGTTGTTAGACGTAAAGCAAGATGATTCCTCGCTTCTGACCTCGTTGTTAGACGTAAAGTGAGATGTTAATGTGTTCCTTGCTTCTAACCTCGTTGTTAGACATAAAGCAAGATGAGTCATGCTTCTGACCTCGTTGTTAGACGTAAAGCATGACGTTGTGATTCCTCGCTTCTGACCTAGTTGTTAGACGTAAAGAGAGATGATGATTTTCCTTGCTTCTGACCTAGTTGTTAGACGTAAAGCAAGATGTGACTGACACTGAGCTACTAGCTTATCAGCTGTGACATTGAACCAGTGTAGTACTGTGATGTGCCAGCCTAGTGTTGTGATGAGGTATCATTTTTTTACTGATACATATTTGATGCAGATGATGATAGCATTCTTTCGAGAATGATGATGCTGTCGATGAAGAAAACTTCTGATGACTCGTAAATATGCTAGCCAATGTTTCAAGATGATATTGACGATACTGTCCTCCAGATGCCACTGATGATGCAAACCTCTCTCACATGATGTTGATGAAGAATACCCTTCTTGTTAAGGGGGAGTGTTGAAATAATGTAACTGCGAAGAGCATTCTTATTATTATTGATATTTTATTCATTGGATTAAATCCCCATTGTGGATTAATCATGTCAATATTATTATTATTGTTATTGGATTAATCTCCATTGTGGATTAATCATGTCGGTAATTGTATAAGGACCAAATCCCCTTTTGCAGATTGGTCATCGGACAATTATAAAGGGAAGAATAAGAAGTCTGCCCCAACAGTTATTATTGAAGACCCAAAATTAATTAAAGGTGGGTTTACCCACCCAAAGTGAGAGGTCAGCCCTGCCAGTGGTGCCCTTTCACACGCGCCAGTTTTGTATATATAGGAGGTTAGCGCCTCACTTCTAACACACAACTCACTTGCTCATTTATCTTATGAGGCAAGCTGCAATTACCAGAGAGAGGAGAAGAAGAGTGGAGCATCTCTTGGGGAGGACTTTCTGTATTGGTTTGAGTTATCTCTTGAACATTGTATAAGCTATTTATGATAAGGAAGTTTTTGCTGGGTTTTCTTCCCCTAAAGGGTTTCCCAGGATAAATGTTGTGTCTCTTGTGAATGTGTATTTCTCAGTGATCTTTTTCTTATTATGCTCTTATCTATTGAAATGAAAAGAACTATAATAATGGCATAAACATTGACAAGTAACACATGCGTGGTAATGTTGGCAATGTTTGCAATGGGAGGAACTTGTAAACATACTCTTTTCCATTCTTCTTAGAGGATTTGTGATTTTTTGTGTCTCCCTTGGATGGTGCTTGCATGGATTTCCTTTTCAATATTTATGTTACTTGTTGACCAACAATATTATGCTTGTTTTGAGGGTAATGTGTTGTTTGAAAGGATACATTGTATGCATTGTAGCTGCTAGTTCCTTACTGACGGAAGTGTCGTTTATGCGAACAACGATGGTGAATGATCTTTTTGTGAAGTTTTCTTGAGCAATGGTGATGGGTCATTTGCTAGGAAACCAATTTTTTGTTTTCTACTCTCTCCACTTAGTAACAAGAGTAGTAAGGTTGGCTGATGGAAAGATTCATTTTGTAGTGATTGAAATATCACTTTGTGAGAAAAGTGGTGGTAAATATGTTTTCTACCTATTCTGTTTGAATGTTGGCCACATGTCATTAGTACAACAATTGGCATTTTTTTTCGCTATCCTCTCCATTTAGTAATAGACGAGTGCTAATGTGGGCAATGTTCATCATGGAATGAACTTATAAAAACATACTATTTGAAATCTTTGTCATTATTCTTGGAGGATTAGTGATTGTTTGTGGCTCCCTTGAATGGTTTTCATTTTCAATCTTTGTTCTACTTGATGGCCAATGATATTTCCCTACAACTTATTGCAGTTGGCATTTATTTTCTGATGGAAGTGTCATTCATGCAACAATGGTATAATTCCAAAATAAATTAGTTAACTTAAAATTTAATATGAAAGTGAAAAAATGTTCAACTTTAATTTTTATTTTCTCAACCATAAACAAAATTCTAAGTTTATGTAAACATTTTCAATGTGTTTTAATTTTTATAATTAAAATTGTTTAACCTAACCCCTACTCTTATAAAATCTAATGTCATGTTTCTGCAATACTCTTTAGTAGCTTCGCCTTTCACAAACTGATCCATGGGATTAAAATACTTTGGTAGTAATTCGACCTTCCACTTGTTTATCCTCATGAAAGTGTTTTACATGTCAATGAATAGATTAATGATTTGTAAAATAACATAATTATCAACCACACCAGGGAACATGCATTCATGTTTTCCTTATCTTAAGTGTTTCTATTCCCGTTGAGAATTTTGTTTAATCTAGTTTATTCTAAGATTTTTTTAATGGATTTTAGTAAGGATCTGATCAATGAATTTTTCATTCATTATGTCCTAGTGGTTTCTTGCTCCAATTTATATAATGTTTTTCACCGATATGAGATTTTCAATTGAGAGGCCGACAAACCCTAATACCCTTCATTAATTCATTCTCTATTGATGTTAAACTATTCCATCAAGCCTTTACCTAAATTCAAGGATCACTTGCTTATTTTTTGGGGTGATGGAACTATCACAATAGATGAGCATCTTTGAGCCTTCTCAATTGCTTGCATGATTTTAGGTGTCTTAGACACTGACATATGTTTGCAATTTTTTACAAACTCTTTCCATGGAAAAGTTGCCTTATCATTTTCTAGTCAAATTGATGTTTGAATTATCCACTTGGGCTGAACTTGCTTATTAGTTCACATCCACCTTTAGGAAGTTACAATTTTTTTTTGAACTCTTTAAAACCTTCCCAAATTTTCTTATGAAACATGGTGAGAGCGTATTGGATTTTAACTTGATATTTATCAAGTTGTACAATCACATTCTTGAAATTATCTGCCCCTCCATCTTGGATTCCCTCTTACATTACTATGATGCCCTCCCTCTTGCATTACATTATTAGAGGAGAAGGACATTCGAAACTTTGATGACTTGCTTACGTTTGAAAAACAAACCATTTAAATAGCGTTCACTCTAGATATTTCAAACACACATGATGATTTTTTATTTTTAAGACAAAAATAAAAAATATTAAGAAACAAATGTTAACTCTTAAGAAAATATTGACATCCAAAAGCCCTCAAATAGCAAAGAAACCCTTAAGATAGGAGCCAACATTGATGTGTTTTCTATTTGGGAACAAGAAAGTGAATATAATGTTACGGTTGATGTGCTAGAACATTGAGTCCACTCTTATGCTTGATAAAAAAATACATGCTTTCAACTATTGGCACTTCTACTCAGAATTGCTCTTAACACATAATACCGAGTCACAATATTGATCATTACTCTACCTTTTATGATTGAAACAATGTTGTTTTCAAACAAGATTAAATTTTAGCCAAACTCTACTTTACTTCAAAATCATTTGATTTGTATGTCTGAATTGACTTCATGTAGTCATGATCCACATGTTAATCATTTGGAATTTGGAAATGAATTGATGCTATTATTGTCCTCAATAACAAAATCTTTGATGATGATAGTGCCATTTATTATTTTACCAATAAGGAAGCTAAAATTGAGTTATGGGAGGAGTTTTTTTTTTTATGATTGCTTATTTTGAGTTATGGAAGGAGTTTTTTTTTTTATGATTACTTATTTGTAGGGAGTTTTTAAATGTATCATGTGAATGTGATTAATGACCCTCCATCCTTTATGAATAGATACATTCACTATCTTTCGAATCCTTTGTTTATATGCAATGAAGTTGAATTTTGATAAGATATACAATTCATGAGAAACCCTTGAGCTATGATTTAATAGAAGGATATCCTAACCTTGATACTGAGAGATCCACTCCATTTTATACTTTGATATCCTTTTGATAAAATCTTATATGATACTCATGACTCTAATTTGGAGGGTTTTAAAATGTATTTTAACTTAATGTGTATCTTAACCTTGATATTGAGAGATCCACTCAATTTTATACTTTGATGTCTTTTTGATGAAATCTTAGATGATACTCATGACTCTAATTTGGAGGGTTTTAAAATGTATTTTAACTTAATGTTTTATTTTCAAAGTTGTTTTTCAAATAATAATGTACATGGATAATTAACGTTTTAAATAACTTTATAAAGATCAATTTAAAGTTTTATGACGTAAATTATGATAAACTTTTAAGATGTAAATTATGATTGATGCATGGATCTATATGTTGGTTCTAGATTCCTGGTAATCAAAATTTTGTAAATCCAAATGTTGAATAGGTGATGAAAGGTTCGTATTCCAAACCTTATGAAATGCCCCAAATTTTAAATTAATGTTATGGCACATCACATTAATTTAAATTTTGGGGCATTACATAAGATTTGGGACGATAACCTTTCATCACTTATTAACATTCGATTTGCAATCCCAAATATGATGTTTACAATCCCAAATATGATGTATTGCTCCATATTTTAAAAATGTGATGAAAAAGATAAGTGGATTTGATAATAATAACAATAATATAATAATAGTAGTAATTAATAAATATGATGATATTTGTTGGTTCTAAAGTCCGCACCTGACTGCTAAAGGGTAAAGCTAGGCCACATCAAGTTTAGAATGGTTTGGTTTTTTATAAGTTGGTTTTGTTGGTCAGCTTAAGGATAAGGCTTCAAAGATGGTACTCTGGTTAGACAGGCCTCACCATGTAAAAGTAGGTTCTCCTTTGCTAATGGTAAGGATATTAATAGATAGTTGGGGATATGAAAAGACAAACACAGGAAACAACAACAAACAATGCAATGCATCACTTGCTATGTGAGAATAAAGACTTAAAATAATATCTTAAGACTTAGACAAATATCTATATGTAAATCATTCAACAGGTTGCCAAATAGTAGATCTTTTGCTAAACAATAGTTGTATAACAGGTTATAGAATCAACAAAGGATGAACTAAAACAATGGTTGAAAGAATAAGGAAATGTACCTTTCACACATCACATAATTTGCATTCAAGACATGATTAACACATAAAGATTTGAGTAAGAGAACACAAATGTCATCAACATATATTCACTAGGTAGAGAACTTTACAGTCAGCTGTGCAGGTCCGACCCTTCTGCTCCTTCTATTCTTCTCCAAAAACTCAACCCCCAAAACATACATAAACTGCATATTTATCAGAGTTGCAGAGGCTCTCGTCCATCTAGGACTGAGACTTAACTCTACATTAACAATTGTAGAACAATTTATTAACTTGACTAAAACACTGTTGGAGTACAACAATGTATACTTCACACTTGACTTAATAAAAAAGAGTGGTTCTTATCACACATAGAAGACCACTTATTGTGCTTTAAAATAAAAAGAGTCTTGAACTAAATAATTAAAAACTGCCACTAGCAATGAAACTGGAATGATGCATGCGTTGGAATGAGCTGGGATTAGAAGAAAATACTAGGAGTGACAAAAATGATTTCTACAATGAGCACTGGCATGCATGCATGTTGTTTGAGGCCACTGGAGGATAACTGGTTGTATTTGGCAGCTTCTTCACATTATCTATTTGAGGAAGAGGTAGGTCTTTTGGTGTTTTTATTGGAGTCTTCGACATTCTTGTTTTCTCTGTGATGGACTGGTTGCGATCTGCTACCATTCTGCTTCTCCTTGTGACTTTCCTTTGATGATTTGGCTTAACGCCCAGTTGGTTGCCATGTACCGCTCTCAGATTGGACCCTAGATGTGATATAAGCACGTGATTGTGGAATTTGTCAAGGGTGGTTTGGATCCACACCGCTCTGTCTCCCGCAATCCACTACCAACTGCCACGTACCTCTCTAGCTATACCATGGTTTCGATTGCAGGACCACTCAAGGATGTTAATGTTCAAGGAATGAAGTGTGGTTGTCGATCGTGTTTCAATCTGCGATATGGGTAACCTTGCCATTTTAGTGCTCCTACTAAAGTTTTCTTAGTCTTCCAGTTTTAGACTTCCTCTAACCCCATTTAGCGATGGTGCCAATTCGTAATTTCGGGACTTCAACGGTCCAGTGCTTCGGAAATTTCGGCCTATGCCGAGTTGAAAAACACCCGTGGAGTGGTAGGGTTTGAAGCAACGTGGCAACCTGATGTTGCTTCAGGACTTCGGTGGTTTGGCGCTCCGACGTCCGGGAGTTTCTGGATGTAAAGCATGGAAATCTCCCGAAGTAGTACGAGCCCGAAGTGTCGTGGTAGCCTGATATCACTTTAGAACTTCGACGGTTCGACACTTCGATGTTCAGGAGTTTCTGGATGTAAAGCATGGAAATATTCTGAAGTAGTACGAGCCCAGAGTGATGTGGCATCCTGACGTCACTTCGGGACTTCAAGACTTAGGGACTTTGGAACTTCGACGCTTCCACGTTCCGGTACTTCGTGGGTTCGCTCTTGATGTTAAACCCTGCGTGATTTTGACACTTTGAATGTAAGAAAACCGTCGATTTGAGTGTCCTGCTGGATCTCCACCATTGCAATTTTAATGTGTTTGTTCCTACAATCTGAGCCTGAAATTGACAGATTTTGAATTTTTGTTTTTTCCTGCGAAAGCTTACCGTGCATACAAAGGACTTGGTGGACCCAGATGTCTCCTACACACACGAAAGCCTTGGTGGGGCCTGCCACATGCTCAATTAGTGGAATATGATGACAAGTATTTCAAACCAAATCACGATATGCGTTTACCCTTCAAGAAAATAGAAAAACTCTGTGCAAAGAACCAGTCAAGAAAGACAATAAGGAAAACCAAGTCATTGAACAAACGAGAAACTAATTTGACCAACTTTAAGAGGAAATATTTCATGAAGGCATAGGGAAATGAGAGAGGAGAGGCAGGGGTGCAGACCTAGGTTACAACATATGATCTAACCGGGGATAGCACTTCCCTACGAGGTGCTAAGAACAAAAGATCAGTTCCTTTGAATTTAATAACTTGCTACCACCTCCCTTTTATTACCTCTGTTCTGTCTGCCAGCCATGCATATCTGAAAATTAACGCTGAAGCTAACCCCAGTTCCTTTGAATTTAATAACTTGCTCCCACCTCCCTTTTATTACCTCTGTTATGTCTACCAACCACGCGTCTCTGAAAATTAATGATGAAGCTAACCCCAGTGCCTTTGTTGGGATATGGAGTCTTTATTAAAACTTGAAACTGCAGCTAAAACCCAGTGCCTTTGTTGGGTTATGGAGTCTTTATTCTCACACAACTAACTAATCAAATGCAAAAACAAAAGGAAAACATCTATGGTACAAGAGGGACCTTCCCTCACCCTTAAAAAAAATAGTGTTTCAGGAAGCGCCCATTTATTGGGCCTCCAAAGATCTCTATATCATCTAGATTGTGCAAGATAAATGTGTTATTGTCCAAAACCTCAACCACCTTAAAAGGGACAAACTAGAGGTTATCAAACTTACCATGTTTGGACTTGTCATCCCTTCTGGCATCCCACATCAAGACCAGGTCACCTTCTTGAAAGATCTCCTTCTTGGTTTTCTTGTCAAAGGCTAATTTGATCTTTCTCTAGTATGCTTCGATCATCTGATCCAGTGCTTCTATCTTTTGTTGAACCTCTATAATATGGAAGATTCTCTTTGGGATGTCATTTGTCTCTTCAATCTCTTCCTGCAAGAAATTTAGGACGGGTATACCAATTTGGGTGGGAAAAACAACGTCTACAACATAGACAAGATTAAATGATGAGGTTCCCAAAGACTTCTTGGTGCTGATTCTATCGGCCCACAAAGCATACTTGAGCTTAGATTCCCAGGATTTCTTGTTTTCGGTCAACAACTTCTTGATAATCCTGATGAGATTTTTGTTTGATGACTCTTCCAGACCATTCCCTTGATGGTAATAGGGCATGGAATGTGTCAAGGAAATGTTATGACTACAACAAAAGTCGATCATGGCTTTCGAATTGAATGCTTGGGCATTGTTTGTTATAATCTTGTTAGGGAAGCTGAATCTGGCAAAAATATTGGTTTCTAGAAAATTCATGATCACCTTGTTAGTGGCATTCTTGGTGGGCACAACCTGAATCCACTTGGTGAAATAGTCAGTGGCAGTGAGAATCCACTTGTGCTGCCCACTGGAGGGTGGATTTATCTCATATATGAATTCTAACCCCCATTGTTGAAATGGACCACTGGCAGTGATAGGTTTTAGGGGTAATGATAGTAACTTATGTTTTCCTACAAATTTATGGCATTCATTGTAGGCCCTAACAATAGTAAATATATCAGAGAAAAGGGTGGGCTAGTAGTACCCTTCCCTTAGGATCTTGAGAGCAGTGGCCTTCCAATGCTGGTGTCCTCCGCATACTCCTCTATGAATTTCTATTGTGACTTGTTTGGCTTCATTTTCATCAAGTAATTTTAATAGGATGCCAACATGATCCCTCCAATACAAGTTCTGGTTTGAGATGTAGAATTTGATAGCTTTCAATTTGAGGGACCTGGCCTTTGTCTTCGTCAGATCTAGTGGACATTCAAGATGTTGCAAAAAATAAATGATGTTTCTGTACCAAGGTGAAGAGGAGTAATTTTCAAGTACCTGCACGTTGTCTTGTCCAGAATGTGTGATGGGTGTATATGATTGGGCGAAGATTTGATGTAATTCTAGCACCTTATAGTTTGATTATGATAACAACTTGGCAAGTCCTTGTCCCTTGATCAACTTGGTGGGTTTTATGTGCAGGTCATACTCTAATAGTTTGACAATCCACTTCCCTCTTTTCCCCTCACTGTCTAGTTGGACCATAATCTCTTTGAAACTACTGCTAGAAACAAAGGTTGTTATGCTAGACTGTAGCACATATACCCTGAAGGCCTTGAGTGATTTGACTAGTGCATAAGCCTACTTTTCTAATATATCATACTTCAACTCAACATCTCAGAGGGATTTGCTAAAAATGGCTATGGGATATTCATGCCCTTCTCCATTTTTGCAGTAGTACAACAACAATGGTTTCCTCGGAAGTGAAGGAGAAGATGAAGAAACCTTTGGCATAGTCAGGGATGGCTAATACGGGGGCTTCAACTAAAGCCTACTTGATCCTTTGGAATGCTGATTTTTCCTCGGGTGACCATTTTATCACAACATCCTTCTTCAACATGTTAGTGATAGGCTTTAGGATTTCATCGAAATTGGGCACAAAGCGCCTTAGGAAGTTTATCTTGCCAATGAAAGACTGGATAACCTTTTTATTTTTGGGGATTTCGATCTCTTGAATGACATAGACTTGCTTCAGATCAATTTTTATACCTCCTTCTTATATGATGTGGCCCAGGAGCTTCCCTTATGGCATGGCAAAGTGGGACTTTCTAGGATTCAAAGATATTCCGCATCTCTTGCATTTCCGGAAAACCTGCTCCAGATGCTGCAAATGTTCATCATCATACTTGGAGAAAATAGTGATGTCATCCAAATATATAACCACAATTTTTTTCTTTTCCCCCATGAAAGCTATGTCCATGACCCTCTGAAAAGTGGTCCCTGCGTTCATCAACCCAAAAGGCATCTTGTCATACATGAATGTTCCCCATGGGGTGATGAATGTTTTTTTTTCTTTTTCCTCTTCACACAGTGTTATCTGGTTATAACCAAAGTATCCATCTAACAAGGAAATCCTATGTAAAACATGATCCATCTTGGGGAGGGGGTAATTGTCCTTTAGAGAACACTTGTTGAGATTTCGGAAATCAACACATAAGCATATATCCCCATTTTTCTTTCTCACATGTACCAAGTTGGCCACCTAGCTTGAGTACATCAATGGTACAATAATCCTTTCATCCAACATTCGTTTTAGCTCTTTCTTGATTATGGACACCAGCATGGGATTAAATTTCTGAATCTTCTGTCTAAATGGCTTGGAGCCAACGTTCAGAGGTATCTTGTGTTGGATGATGTCAGTGTCAAATGTCTTTAAATCCTCATATGACCATGCAAAAGTATCAACAAACCTTTTGATGAGACTAACATACCTGCCCCTTTGTTCCAAACTAATGCTTTGGATAGATTGATGATATTGGGATTCTCAGTGGCCCCAATATTGCAATCTATTATGTCTTCTTCTTGATTCTTCATGGCGGCTTCTCTGGAAAAATTATTATTGTCAAACAACCTCTCTAGTGGAACTAGTCCTCTTGGAATGTGATTGGATTTCAGCTCCACAATATTGTGGCCAACTATTGTCTTTAGCAGATGAGATGTTTGCTGATTTTTTGATTCATTATTTTCACTTTCTTGGCTTTCTTGGTCGATTGAGATATTGGAGAATTCATCAATGGTCTGTAGAAACCTCTGCAGCTCTAGATCATCACTAAATACTTGCCAGTGCTTTATGTTGTCTCATATGGCTGTCCTATGTCTAATTTCCACCTGATATTTAATATTTGGACCAATGGGAGGTCTAAAAGTGTTGGCAGGCAAGACCAAAGAATTTGCCTTCTGATTCTCCTCTTTGGGGATGAAGGATATATTAAATGCTATAAAGAAATGGTCAATCAGGTCCCATACTTCATTTATGTATTGCTTGAGCCTCTGTTGTTTAGCTTGATAGATGTTCTTAACTTGATTGATGATTAACTCAAAATCACCAAAAACTGCTAAAAAATCAATGGCCATGTCTTTGGTAGCCCTCAATCTCAGCACCAAAGCTTCATATTCAACTATATTGTTAGTAGTTTCAAACTCCAACTTATAGGAGAGTGTTATTACCTCTTGTGAAGGGGAAATGAGGAGTATACCTGCCCCGTATCCTTCCTTTGATGAAGAGACATCAAAATACATTTTCCATACTTTGTTTTGTTGATCTATCAGTGGCTGATCTTTGTGTTGGCTAATTGACATTTCAGGTTCATCATCATTTAAATGAAAAACAAATGAGCCGATCTCACCCCCAACAACATAAATTGGGTGATTCATTGGGTTATGATGGTCACTACCGATGTAGGATAATCTTACCTCTATGTATATCCTCCTATGTTCCCCTCCGAACACAGAGATGGTGGTGTAAGTGAGGTCCATTTGTAATGATCCTCCAACCTTCTTAACACAAGTTCTAGATAAGAGCGTACCAAATTTCAGGGGAATGTCAGCCACAAAAATGTCCATCACTACACTCTTCATTGGTAATTGTTCCAGAGAAACCACCATATCCTTTATCAGGCCTAAACATTTTACTTTCTTAGAATCAAAAGAGTACAGGTTCTGGTAGGGTATGGTGATCTCTAGACCTAGTTCTTCCATAACAACTTTGGGCATAACATTGTGAGAGGCTCCTGATTCCATAAGACAATTATGCAGGATCTTATCATGGACATTTAAATATATATAGAATGGTGGAGAAGCATCAGAGGCATCCTCAATGTGTGGACCCACAATAATGGTTGGGTTCTCATCCTGTAGACTAATTACGTCAGAAGACACAATAGAAGTAGTCGGTTGCAGAAATTTCATGATAGATTTTTTGAAAGGTTCATTTTGCATCAATTCTTTCAAAGGCACAGGGATATTGATCTTGCTCAACTCATGTTCTAGGATGAAAGAGGTTGGTGGCCTATCAAATTACTTTATCTCAGGGACTACGAGTTTAGGTGGGGGAATTTGCTGAGCTTTGGATGACATATATTTCCTTGGATTTGGCTTGGGAAGGACTTCAACCTTTTTGTTTTGATCAGAGGTAGTGGCTTTGGGAGCCCCCTCTCTTGTCCTCAAATCATATTTTTTCTGGGGTTTGCCTTGAATAACTCCCTCTTCCTCTATTTGATTATCAAACTGATTTGACAATTTTGCTACCTCATATTCTTGTTGCATTAAGTGTCTGGTCTAATAATCTGTTTCATTGAAAAGTACAACAATATCATCTACAACATCGCTTTCTACATCTATCTCCTCAATCTGATTGTCTTGGAAAGGAGGCACTACCCTTTGATCATCAACATTCCTCCTTTCTCTCTGCATTATCTGAGGTGCATCATTAGGCCTTCTGAACTGATTTGGATTTCTATTTCTAGCCCCTTGAAAAGCCATGTTTGGTTGTTTAGATTCCCATTTCATCTTAGCTATTTCAGATGTCATATCCTTCAAAGTTTTGGTCATTTCATCAAGTTTGGGATCAAATGTGTCTGAGTTAGAGGAGGCATGGGAATCTTCTCTTTGTTTCTTATTGTCTTTCTCAGATCTAGTCTTTAACATGTCTGATGCCAAGATATTGGATTCAACCTTCATGGCTTCTTCCTACATGGACAACAGGGTGGTGGATCTTCTCTCCTTCAACAAAAGGGAGAAATCTACATCAAATGCATTGGCATAAGTGATCTTGGCAGAGGCTTCAATTAGTTTGATCTCATCTGGGATTCTACCATACATATTATTGAATCTCTTAGTGAATTCTAAAATAGATTCACCATTATTTCTCTTTAGAGCCCCAAACTCGGTGATGTAGTTAAGATAATATCTCCTATCTCCCCACTTCTTTATGAAAGCTTCATCTAACGACTCCATATCTGCAATGGGGGCTGGAGGAAGATCACGAAACCATTTCCTTACTTCCCCATTTAGACTCTGCCCAAATGATCCAAAAAGGATCCAGAGAAGGCTAAGAATAACTTAGAACTCACAGAGGCAACTTAGAATGCTCATAATGGATCTAACAGACAGAGAAAGGGAAAAAAATCAAAGTTCCCAAAACTCAGTGAAAATTGCATGATTATGAAGAACACGTCACAATATTTCTAACGACATAAACAACTTGTCAAATGGAGTTATGATTTGAAAGATATTCACAGTCAAAGAGGGCCAATCAGCAGGAGGCCACATCATCATCTGTACTGCTGACTTCAGCAGCTGACATGGCTGGGTGATGTCATCGTATAGAATTTTGACATCAGCATGCCATGTGTCACCCACCAATGGGATTTTCAGGGGTCCATGTGGACCAGTAGAAAAGTGTCACGTGGCACCCCTAGGCGACGCCACGTGGAACCACCCAGAAAGCACCACGTGTCAGTACAGAATGACGAGGCATAAACATCATCATACAGGTGGACCTATCGATGGGATATTAACCCGTGAACTAATTTCGTTTTAAAAATATCTGGCGGACCACGCCAATTTTAGTGGTCGTTGGAAGAACCTCTAGCGAAGTATGCTAAAATTAGCGGGGAAACATATATATTGTAATATATATATATATATATATATATATATATATATATATATATATATATATATATATATATATATATATATATATATATATAACCAACGTTCAAAATAGAGTTCGGTGGGATTCGAACCCGAAACCTCCACAATAACACACGCCTTTACAACCCCGCCCATAACCAATGCGCCACATATGCCACTTGGTATATCCTCCCACACTTATTACTTAAAAGGTACAATCCTCCAGATTCGGGAGGAGGCGCAGACCGTACAGACTTACAGGCACATATTTCGAGACATAACTGTCAGAATTGCAGGTTACAAAGGGCACGAAAAATGAGACAGAATTCTTCCTGGGCCTGGGAGTGTCAGAGTCAGATCAGAGTGTGGAGACAGTCATTTTTGGGTAATTCATTGCCATGAATCCAGTGGCGATGTATGTTTTCTAATCTGAGCATTATTTTTGTAGCTTGATTTCAAAATGAGGTATATTCATGTATTTGCCAAATTCTTTTGTTGAGTTAATGAAAGAGCCTACCCATTTGAGAGAAGGAAACAAGGACGTAGTCCACCAGGGATGAACTCCGTTATCAAGTTTTTTGTGTTCATATATGATGCTTATGTCTCTTCATTTTTAAGTTTTCCCTTCTTTAATGGTGCACTTTAATTTAGGCTCATTTAATACAATTCTTTATAAGTCACGATGAAAAGATCTCGGATCATGTTGGTATCAGAGCAGTCATCTTTGACTTAAATTGTTGAGTGTACATGCTTACTAGGGCCAAGCATAAGTAGGGTGAAGGAAATCTTAATACTTTCAATCCTAAAGTTGGCCATGTATCCAAAAGGAAGAAAATGGCAGAAGAAGACAAGCGTGATGAACATGAGAAAAACTTTCACATGGTATTTTATCGCATGTAAGAAATGGTCGAGCGAATGTATGGAGATTACAAGAAGAGGATGGAGAAGAAAGGGAAGAAAAGGGAAGCACATGCAAATGATGATGCTTTGGTAAACCAAGAGGCTAGAGGAGATCCTACTGAGCCTTCGCCTTCACCTTTGAGTTCTAGTTCTTCTTCCTCTGAGCATTCTCATCATTCTCATCATTCAATCCATAAAGCCTCTTTTAAGAAACCATTATTAAAGATTGATGTAAAATTTTCTTTACCTATGTTTAATGGAGATGCTAATCCTGAAAAGCTAGATAATTGGATCCGACAGGTTGAAGTGTATTTCCGTGTCCAACATATTGATGAAGAGAAGGTTAAAGTGCAATTGGCTTCTCTTCGGTTGGAAGGCACCGCTCTCGTATGGTGGGAGAGAAAGCTTCAAGATAGAAGTAAGTGTGGTAATCTTCTTTCCTCGTGGTCGGAATTTAAATCAGCGATAAGGAAACAATTTTATCCATTAGGGTATTTAGATAAAGCAATGATGGAATGGAAAACTTTAAGGCAAAGTAAAGGTCAAACTGTGCAAAGTTTCATAGAAGAAATTAGGAAGAAATCTCTTGCATTGAACATTCCATTGGATTCTTATGAAACTTTAATGAAGTATATTGGCACACTTCATAGTTATATTCATCATACTTTTCTCTTGTTTAACTCCACTAGTCTTGACGAAGTTTGTGTGCAAGCCACTCACCTTAAAAGCAGGGGTAAGGAAAAAAATCCATTCAAGCACTCTAAAAACCATTTCAACGGAAAAGGAAATGGGAAGGACAAGAGGACAACTACATCAAAGAAGGAAGAAGGAAAATCCTCTTGGATCCATTGCAAAAAAACTGGTCATGATAGCGAACATTGTTGGAAACTACATCCCGAGTTAAGACCAAAGTAGTTTGGAGGCAAGGGGAAGCCAAAGACAATTGCTACAGTGAAACACGATCATGGTTATGATTCAAGTGATGAAGAGATGATCGTAGCAGTGGGAATGCAAGGTAAATATTCCTTTTATGCATGTTCAAGTTCTTTAAATGAATCTCATGATGATGATAAAAGGAGAAGTGCACTATTCCACATAAGGGTTGTATCAAAACATAAGAAGATAGACACAGTATTTGATCCGGGTTCCCAAGTCAATTTAATATCATAGACACTTGTTAAGAAATTGGAATTAACCACAAGGCCTCATCATAAACCTTACCCTCTCGGTTGGGTATCTGATAAAGAAAAGTTAAATGTCACTAAGCAGTGTAGGTTGAGGTTTTCTATTGCTTCTAAGATGATAGATGAAGTGGATCTAGATGTGGTTCCTTTGGATGTCTGTGGTATTGTATTAGGGATTCCTTATTTGTATGATAGAAAGGTTATCTTCTTTCGAAAGGAAAAAAAATACCATATTACAAAAGATGGAGTGGAATACATCATTAAAGCTCACATCATAAAGGACAAATCAACACTTGTTAGTTCAGGACAAGTAAAAAGAGTTATAAATACTAACAAGAAAATTGTACTCACGATTGTAAAGGGGAATGCCATGATAAGTCTGATGTTGTTAATTCTCTTGATCCTTTACATAAGAATGAATTGCTTGAGATGAGACAGGTCTTTCAATGGGAAGACAACCAACATAAGACCTTCAACACTTTAAAGATCGACATTGTTCCTGTTAGCGTTAGAAGTCACTCCTGGATTGCTTGCAGGAGAAGAGCCCAACGCCCATCAATTTTATGTCACGATAGTTTTTAATGTGTGATCAAATGGGTAGAGGCTCGGGAAGATATCACTCTAACATAGGTATTGGGTCCGACATGTAAGGAACAAAGGAGGTCTTGATCTAACTTCAGTCAGTGGGTTGATTTAAAAATGAGCAGGTTGAAGACTTGGTGAGAGGAGTGGACAAACTACCTCAGGCAACAGACCTTTCCATAGTTTGTAGAAGAAAAACTCTGAATGCAAGATCCTCTTGGTTCAGGGTTTCAAGAAACTGAAAGGGAGACTTGACTGGATCCTCCAATTCCAAGTCATTCAGCGCTAAGAAAAACACAGAGACCGATTAGAAACAATGCAATTGTTAGAGTGATCCAACCTACATCATCCTATAACAGTTACAACTCGACTGGATCCTCCAATTCTAAGTTTTTCTAACACAGTGTAAACAAAGACGTGAAAGAAACTGACATTCATAAGGCAAGAAGTCTCAAAAGTCCATGCATAACCAGAATAACAGTGCTTCATTAAAGTCTTACAACCGGGAGCCTTGCTCAACCATTGATGATTAAAAAATACAAAGACCGAGTCTATATACTCAGAAGAATTCGCCTAACAAAGGCGTGCTCAGTCATCCAAGGCTTGGTGTCCCTTCAGCCAAATTCGGATGGATATTCTTCGTTAGACACCACCTTAACTGCGCATGGATCCTGCAAGGGGAGTAGCTGAGCCATTAAGTGCCAAGTTAGCGTGTGCAAACCTCTTTGGCTAGTCAAGGACTCGACATGGCTTCTTTGAAAAAATGGGTACACATGACTGTCTCGGGAAGAGAACTTTCCAGACCCTCCATACCCTACACTTAATGAATGAGGAGAGGTTTCAACCACCCCTTCTCACCTTCATTTACTCCAAGTGAAAACCAGGATCGAGGTCGAATCAAATGGTGCTTGGAGATCGCGATGATCCCTCCTATGACCCAACTCGACGCCTTTGGCCCCTCTTGTACAACTCTTTTTATTTCCCAAGTGATCACGGGCTGTGACCCTGTGTTTAATCTCAAAGTCGCTTTCGACGTTCGTGAATAGGAAGGAGCTAATCCTTTCTTATCATAGTCGCGATGAGCGAAACATCGAGATGGCTTAATTGGGCGTCACACGTACCTCTCATATCTGACGGTCCTGAACTCACCCGACGATGCTATGGGACCTGGGTCCTGGACGCTCTTGGCACCTCGCGCCTCGGGAATGTGACGGAGCTAATCCTTGCGCTTCGAAGTCACGATGGGTGAAAAGGTGAGGAGCCTAATCGCGCACCAGGTGTCCCCTTTGGATGGACGGCTGAGACTGCTCCGTGATACTGCGGGCCCGACTTTGGGCGCTTTCGGCGCTTCGGGGTTCGGGGTTTCAAGATGTAGAACGACATGGAACTCTCACCCTTCGAACTCCCGAATGCCAAAATGTCGATGTGACTAGATCTCGCACCACACATCCTTTAGATGGACGACTGCTATCCTTTCATGCATGCAATATGGGTGTTTATCCATTGCGCTAATCTCGGTGCAACTCCGCTAACCGCAATTTCCCACAACCGTCGATCTGCTCTTATGGATGAATCTGGACCGTCGACAATATAATTTCGCCCGCTTACTTGCTTGGAAGCCTGAAACGAGATTTCTCGTGCTGTGCTCGGGTGCTTCTCGTGCAACTTGCAGACCTGAATGCTCTTGTGCCCAGGACAAGAAATGTTACTAACATTAGGCTCCATGGGGAATAGAGTCGTCCCTGTGATGCTCTAAGGACTCATTTTGCAGCTCCAGTGCCTTGCTATTGGGCTATGGGGTCATTTATTTAAAACTTAAAGACGGAAAGAAAAACAATATTTACAACCATGAAAAACCATGTGCGGCTCAAGAGAAAAATCTTTTTAGGAAATGCCCATTCATAGAGCCATTGAAAACTTCTTGATCCTTCAAATCCTATACCCTGTAGGTGTTATTCGAGAATACTTCGGCTACTTTGAAAGGCCCGATCCACAGGGCTTCGCATTTTCCGTGCTTGCCTTTATCTTGTTTAGGATCATCCCATTTTAGTACCAGGTCTCCTATCCAAAACTCTTCCTTCTTGGCCTTCTTATCAAAAACCTGCTTGATCCTTTGCTGATGGTCCTGAATTCTGCCCATTACCTGCTCCCTGGCCTGCTGGACTTCCACTAGCTGATGAATTCTTCTGATCATGTCATCAGGTTCCTCTTGATGATCCTGGAGGAATTTTTCTACAGGAATGTCTAAATGAGAAGGAAAAACAACCTCTGCTCCATAGACTAATTGGAAAGGAGATACGCCTATAGATCTCTTCATGGTCACTCGATCGACCCATAGAGAAAATTTCAATCTTGAATGCCAGGCCTTCTTGTTGTCTTCCAACATTGTTTTGATGATCCTTATCAGGATTTTGTTGGAGGACTCTGCTATACCATTTCCCTACGAATAGTATGGGCTGGAGTGAATCAGTTTGATCTCGAATTGCTCACAGAACTTGGCTAACGGCTCAGCCCTGAAAGAGGTTGTGTTATCAGTGAAAATCTTACTTGGGTAGTCAAATCTTGTGATGAGGTCCTCCAGGAATCCAATGATTGCCTTGTGGAAAGAACTCCTAGTGGGGATAGCTTCAATCCACTTGGTGAAGAAATCAGTAGCAGTTAGGATCCATTTGTGCTGCCCACTAGAAGCAGGGTGAATTTCTCCAATGAAATCTAGGCCCCATTACTGGAAAGGTCCTGAAACAACCATAGGATTTAACGACAAAGACTTGAGCTGTTGCTTTCCTGCAAATATTTGACATTTGGTGCAAGATCTGACCCTTCTGCAGACGTCAGTGAATACGTTGGGCCAGTAGTATCCAGCCCTAAGGATTTGATAGGCCGTGGTTTTCCAGAAATGACGCCCTCCACATAGGCTATTGTGAAATTCAACCATGATCCTTTCAGTCTCTTACGGATCTACACATGTCAAAAGAAACCCCAGGGGGTCTTTCCAATATAGAAATTGATCGATAAGGCAGTATCTGACTGCTTTGAGCTTCAGAGCTTTTGCCTTGTTTCTTTGCAGGTCATCTGGAGGCCGCAAATCTTGCAGAAAATATATGACATCCTTATACCAGGGACACCAAGCCAATGGGGGATCCCTTTGAGGGTCTATTTTAGACAGCCGACCCTGCTGAATTCCTGAGCATTCGTTGATGAAACTTACCCCCAGAGCTTGGAAATTGTCTTCAGCCAACAACTTGGCTAATCCTTGACCTTTGATCAATTTGGTAGGCTTTATTTCCAGGTCAAATTTCAGAATCTTGGCTATCCACTTACTCCTTCTCCCGTCTATGTCAAGCTGAATAAGAATGTCTTTAACAACAGCTGAGGGGACATAAGCGATGATTTTTGACTGCAGGACATAGATTCTAAATGCCTTGAGAGCCTTTACCAGGAGATAGGCCTGCTTCTCCATAGTGTCATACCTAACTTCGGCATCCCTCAATGCTCGACTGAAATAAGAAACATGTTGCTCTAGCCCAACCTTGTTTGTCTGTAATAAAACAGTGGCCACCGTGTCAGGTGAGGCAAAGGAGAAAATAAGGAAATCCTTTGAGTAATAGGGACTGATGAGCATGGGGGCTTCGGTCGGGGCCTTCTTTATTTGCTCAAAGGAATGTCACGATTCAAAAGTCCACCTCACTTCATTTCATTTCCTCAACATGGCTGTTATAAGTTTTACCTCCTCAACAAAGTTAGGCACAAACCTCCTCAGAAAATTAATCTTACCGAGGAAAGATTGGACCTCCTTCTTGGACCTCGGGATTGATAAGGCTTGTATTACCTCAACTCTGCTAGGATCAATCCTGACTCCTTCCATTGATACTATGTGGCCTAGTAACCTTCCCTCCTACATGGAGAACAAAGATTTATTGGGATTCAATGAAATGCCAAAAATCCTGCATTTCAGGAAAACCTTCCTGAGATGACAACAATGTTCTTTATCAGATTTTGAAAATATTGTGATGTCATCCAGATAGACGACCACAAATTTATCCTTTTCCCCAATGAAAGCTATGTCCATGGCACGTTGAAACGTTTCCCCTGCATTCATTAATCCAAAAGGCATCTTGGCATACATGAATGTGCCCCATGGAGTGGTAAATGTCGTCTTTTCCCTGTCCTCAGGAAGAACAGAGACTTGATTGTAGCCAGAGAAACCATCAATCATGGACATCTTGGATGCTCCTGTTACCCTCTGCAGTATATGTTCCATCTTTGGTAAGGAGTAGTTATCCTTTCGTGAGCTCCTGTTCAGGTTTCTGAAGTCTACACAGAGTCTGATTTCTCCATTCCTTTTCCTTACTAGTACCAAGTTGGCCACCCACTCTGAATATCTCAGTGGTACGATGATCTAGGCCTGTAGCAGCTTCTTCACTTCCCTCTCCATAATAGGCAACAACATAAAATTGATATATCTTAGCTTCTGCCTAAACGAATTTGCCTCCCTTTTCAACAGGATTTTATGCTCGATGACAGAAGTGTCATACGTTTTGAGATATTCATAGGTCCAGGCAAACACATCAACAAATTCCCTCAAAAGTCCAGCGTATTCAGACCTCTGCTCCTTTGTCAGACTTCTTGACAATTTGACAAACTTGGGCTCACTCTCAGTGCCAATGTTGCATTGAATAGTACCAACATCATCCTTCGAGATTTCCCCTTTTAATGACACATCATTTCTATCAAAAATCCTTTCCAAAGGAACCAATCCCCTTGGGATATGGTTGCTGGGGAGCTGCACAATGTTACACTCTGCAATCTTATTCAGAAAATTACCCCCATCAAGCCTTTCTTCAGAGATAGAGTCTTGGTCAATATGCATCTCTAAAAATTCTTCAACTGTCTCCAAGAATCTTTTGACCTCAAGATCATCCTTGAACACCTTCCAATGCTTGACATTTTCTGGTATGGAGGGCCTGTATTTTACTTCTACATCGTATCTGAATTTGGGTGGCAAGGGCACTTTGAAATTTCTTGCTGATGTAGCCAAGGAATCTGCCACTGTATTCTTCTCTCTTGGGATGAAAGAAATGTTAAATGCTGAGAAGAAACTGTCAATTAGGTCCCATACCTCATTTCTGTAGCTTCTGAGTTGAGGATGCTTGGCCTGATAAGCGTTTCTAATCTGCTGGACCACCAACTCTGCATCTCCAAACACTGCTACTTCCTGAATTCCCATTTCCCTTGCGGCTCTTAATCCTAGGATAAGATCTTCATACTCTGCCACATTGTTGGTAGCTTCAAATTCTAGTTTGTATGACAGAGATATGGTTTCCTGAGCAGGTGACACAAAAAACACCCCAACTCCAGTGCCTTCCTTGGAAAAGGCTCCGTCAAAGAACATTTTCCAGACGGGGGTGATGGAGGGAGGAAATTTATGGGAAGTGGTGGGCGAATTTCTGAGTTTTAGAGGAGGCTCGGGGGAATTAGTGAGTTGTAGTACACTGGAAACTAAATCAGTGTCCAAGGAAAAAATCGGATGGTTGGTAGGGTTGACCTCATCACTGATTATATAGGCCAGTTGGGCTTCCTTGTATAGCCTCCTATGTTCTCCTCCAAACACTGGGATAGTAGCATATGTGAGGTCCATATGCAAAGTTCCCCCTAGTCTTTTTATCCAAGATCTTGATAACAACATACCGAACTTAGGGGGGACATCAGCCACTACAACATCCATGACCACACTTTTCATGGGCAACTGAAACAAGGTCGCGACCAAGTCTTTGATAACTCCTAGACATTGAACTTTTCTAGAGTCAAAGGAATAGAGGTCATGATAGGCTCGGGTGACTTCTAGCCATAACTCTTCCATGACAGTTTTGGGCATGAGGTTGTGAGAAGCCCCCGAATCCATCAAGCAGTTGTGGAGTACCTTGTCATGTATGTTCAAGGAAGTGTAGAAGGGAGGGGATGAGTCATTCTTGTCTTCTACCATAGGACCTAGAATAACTGCAGGCTTTTCATCTTGCAAATTGATGGAGTCTGTGGGAAGGTATGAGACCTCAGACTGTAAAATCTCAGAGAAGCGTTTCTTGAACCCTTCATGTTTAATCAATTCGGCTAGGGGCACATGGATTCTGATATTTTGAATTTCATGCTCGAAATTAAAAGAAGATGTAAGCTTTAGGATTTCTCTTATTTCGGGAACATGACTCTGGACTATGGGAGAGAGGGGTCGGGGCTTCTTACCTCTATGACTGTCTGCTACTTCATTAGCAGGTTTCTCTGTTCTAGTGGACTACTCAGGAACATCAGGTGCTACTGTCTTTTTCTTAGACCTCAGATCATACCTTCCTTGGCTGCCACTAGCCTTGTCTCCCTTGCTCAGTCCATTTAGCTGACTGTCCATGCAAGACTCCTCGTATGTTGATTGAGTGAGATGGGGAAAAGGAGGAGTGTCCCCGAAGCAATGGATTTCAGGATCAAGCTCATCTGTTTCCCCTTCTTCCCCCTCGGCCACAAAATTGTTTTGAAAATGGGGCCTGAATTTTCTGGTCTTCTCTGTCTCTTCCCCTCTCTCTTTGCACAGTCGGGGGAGTAATATTGTTTGACCTTCTGAAACCTCCTTTATTTTCGGCATTTTGAGGACCCTTGTATTATTGCCTCCCCTCCACCTTCATTCTCTCCATCTCTACAGATAGAGACTTCACCATCTTGGTCAGTTCATCCACTTGAGGGTGGGGCACCGATGGGCTAGAAGTTGAGGCTTCTGATCTTTCCCTTCTTCTGTCTACGTCGGCCTTGTTCCTTAGTCTATCAACTGCTAATACATTGGATTCCACTTCTATGGCCGCATCTTTCATTTGAGCTAAGGAGGTGGCTCTTCTTTCTTTCAATAAAAGGCAGAAGTCGGGGCCAAACGCACTAGCATAAGAAATCTTGGCCGAGGCTTCTGAGGGTTTTATTTCGGCAGGAATTTTATTATACATCTTATTGAATCTTTTGGAAAAGTCAGAGACAGAATCTCCTTCCATCTTCTTCAAAGACCCGAACTCTGTCATGTAATACATGAAATCCTTCCTATCTCCCCACTGCCTCATGAAAACACTATCCAGGGCTTCGATCCCAACAATAGATCCGGGGGCCAATCCTCTAAACCATTTCCTCACCTCACCATCTAGGCTCTGGACGAAGACTCTCATCCAAACATCTTCATTTTCAATGTTCAGGTTGTCTGCATAACTGTAGAAAGAAGCCAAGTGCTCTTCCGCAGTTATGTCCCCTTCCCCCAGTGAACTTGGGCATATACTTCAAGTAATCTCCAGCAGGGAGAGGATTCATAGGATGGGGTAGGATTAGGGGAGCATATCTGGTAGCGACTATGGCATCCATTTTATTTAGAGGGGGATTAACACCATCCATAGGAATATTAGGTGGAGGAGAACTTGGAGGAGAAGGAGTTCGCAAAGGGGCTACTGGGAATGAGTCTCGAAGTGGGATGGGAAACAAAAGGGGATTTAGGGACAAGGCTAATGGGCTCAATTTAGCAGATGCTCCTTTTTGTGTAGGAGTGGTAACAGTAACAAGAGGAGGAGTGTAAATATAGGAGTGGGGAAATCTTCTGCGGTCCTGGGTCTACGCCAAAGTACAGCTGTTAGCGTCAGAAGTCACTCCTGGATTGCTTGCAGGAGCAGAGCCTGACACCCATCAGTTTAATGTCACGTTTTGTTTATAAGGGTTGATCAAATGGAAGCAAACTTGGAACCATATCGTCTCAACTCTGAAACTAGGCCAGACATGCATGGGCGAGTGAGGTCTTAGATAAACTTCAAACAACGAGTTGTAGTATAGTGGTGAGTAGGGGGGAAGACTTATTCGAGAGGAGTGCAGAGGACTGTCATAAACAACAGGTTTCTAACAGACTGTGAGAGAAGGCATCAAGAGGCAAGATCTTCTTACACCCAAATGCAGGAAACCAGAGAAAACAATGATGCGACAACAAATCATTTATCGTAACATAACTGTGCTAATCCACGCGAAGCATTCGTTAGTGAACCATCTGGTATAAGACGAAAATATAGATGGAAAAGGAGAACTGTTTGTCATAAAACAAGAAATCTTAGACACATATGCATAGCCATAGAACTAGAATGATTGTTAAAACTTCACAGTCGGGAGATTAACTCTACCATCGATAGATACAAAAATGGTGAGAACGACCTCATATACTCAGAACAACAACAACAACAGAATCGAGACATTGCATTGAAATATTTGCATCTGCATGGCTTCTGACAGTCAACATTTGCAGTCTCTGAATGATCGTGCAACTTATGGCAGACGCAATCGAACTCCTGACAATTTCAACGGCGAATCGACCTGCCTTTACTTCATTGCCGGGTTTTCCCATTATGGTGGAGGCGATGTCTAACCACCACCAACCGCTTTAATAACTGCTTCATCAGGATTGAGGATGGCCCGGCCAACTCGGCACTTCTGCGACATGGAAGACCTTTTGTACTGCCACCTGGATTAGCTGAGCGATATGGGGCATAGACATGGAGGCCAGTGAGAAAGATGGGGCCAAAACCGCAGGGGAGAAAGCAAGAAGCGATGAGGTGTGAGAGAGGCGGCATGGGAAGACATGTGGCGGAAAACAATAAGAGGAGGGAGCAGGACACAAGGCATAATGGGTGCACTTGCGATGGGAGGTTGTCGTGGAAAGAGACAGGGCACATGGCAGGCGATGGATGGATGGTGAGATGGGAAAGGATCATACGGACCAGGAGAGGGGGGAGTGACAGATGTCGGAGGATGAGGAAAGGGCAAAAGGGCACGAGCCTCATCGCACGACCAGGAAGAGAACATATGTCACAAAAGATTACATGACAAGGAAAGGGGTCCACATTGGTTAATCGCAGAATGACAGAGGATGCCCAGGTTGCCTGTGTGTCGTCGATCTGGGTGCTTGAACTGCAACCGTCGGAGAGATGCACCTTCGATTCCAACCCCCCCCCCTCCGCTTAAAGGTAGAAA
>JZKD02S1687854.1:112875-124426 GCA_000966675.3 Picea glauca | reverse complement strand
TATCCTACATGGATTATTGTATTATACCCTTTTTTATTTTGGATATTTCTTGTGTCGACGAACTTTCGGTCGTCTCATACCTACTAAGATTGAGAAATTTCCTAATGATGGAGACTCTCAATATCATGAGTGTTGATGATTACTGTTGTGTGAGACATTCTCCAAGACACAAACCTAAGAGAGAGCCCCTGAGATGGGTGTGTGGTTCCTATCTGAGACTAATATGGAATGTAGAGATGGCCTCCTCCTTATAGAGAGTTGAGAAGAACTCCAGATGATTCTCCTGTGTAACGCAGTGAGAAAGGAGATCTATTGAGTTGGACGTGCTTGTGGCTGCGCACAAGGTGAATGTGTGAATTCCCATGAGTTGGGTGCATCGCTATGACATATATGAAGACGATGTATTATCCTCCTTTGAGCAAAGAGTTGAGATGATGAACTCCAAATGACTCTCATGTGTAATGCAGTGGGAAAGAAGAACTGTTGAGTGGATGTGCATGTGGATGAGCACAAGTAAACATGATCCTAGTGGTTGAGCACTAGTGAGTGTGGTTCTCCTTTGAGACGCAGTGAGATAGAGATATAGAAATCCCTATGGATGTGCCCCTAGTGGTTGCGCACTAGTGGGTGTATGAAATCCCTTGCTATATTGTTTGAGTCAAACCTGCCTGTAACCCTAATTGTAATGTAAAGGGTACAGGTCAACCCCACCTTAATGTAATTTATAATTAATGTGAAAGATAATTAATCTGGTTATTATTAATTATATTGTGAGTTAGAGAGGTCGGCCCTGTTGTGCCAATAGACACTTATGTTGATAGGTCAAGTCTAATATAAGTAAAGTTAGATTCCCCATTGAGGAATCATATCTTTTGTGTGAGTTTGGAAATTTCAACAAGTACATATTCTTGGGAAAAGTGTGCACCTCTCTTGGGCGCTAGTCTTCTAGGGTTTACAATAACCCTCTTGTGTGCTAGGTTTTCTTGGTGGTGAACGTATTTCTCTTGAAGAATATAGAAAAGGATTTGGCTAGGCTTTCTTCCCTTGTTGAGAAGGGTTTCCCAAGATACTTCTTGTGTACTTTTGCATGGTGTTTCTTCTTATGATCTTAGTTTTTGCAACAAATGTTTTTATGGTTTAAGTTAAATGCTAAAAAGGAATGAACTTCATGCTTAAACCTTGCATATTGAAAAATCAACAATGAGGACCTAGGTTTTCCCTCCTTCCTAAAGGAGCTTGTGTTGGTCCTCTATCATCTGCATCCCATAGTTTAAATATGGAGATTGGGAATTATTCCTCTAATCCTTCTTAGGTGCAATTAGTTTTGTAGGGAGAGGGGACAAAGGTGCCTCCTTCGAATCCTTCGAGGAAGGGTAACACTCTTTCTTAGGATTTGGATAACTTCAACTTAGATATAGAAAAGAACAAGGAAGATTTTGAGGGATGCAAAAACCTGGAATCTCAAGGTGTGATTCTATTTTTTGTGTGAATAATGCTAGATGAGGATGCCTTTAACAAATGGTGCATTCTGAACTGTGAAGATAAGGGTATTTCTTTGAATTCTTACTGGGGTTTGGGTTCTAAGTATGTGTTCCTTCTATTCAACTCGGATGTCATTTCTCAACATGTGCTTCAATTTGGTACTTGGAACATTACTGGCTCTTTATATTTGTATAGTCTTGGTGAGAATATTTCAAAGTAGAGGACCATGGCCAAGCTAATTAACCTCTTTGGTTGGAAATTTCCCACCCTCCCAACAAACATGCATTCATTCATAGACTTGTTTTCCAAAAGGTTTGGCAAGGTGCTCATCATTTATGATCAACATAACTCCTTTTGTGGAAACCCTTGGTTGTGGGTGGAGATGGATCTTAAGCAAAAGATTCCTCCTATTTTTGTGTGCACAATGGATGGTGTGTGATACCAAAAGGTGAGGTACTTGAACTTATCGAATGATATATTTGCTTGTTAGGCATGGGATCACTTCATTTTGGATTTCCCTCATTGAAATGCCAATCCATAAGCCCCTTTGGGCGAGGGTATACAACCCCATCCATTCCAACTACTCAGGTTGGTGTCCTTCAATGTATTGATTTGGAAGACTGGGGTGGTGATCCTCCAACATCCTTAGGATTGGGAGTTGGACATTTTAAGTAGTCGAGTCAATTCTATTCCTTGATCCCTAATGGTTTGGTGGTGCAATGAGTGTCTCAAGACACCAATTCTACATTGGTTGGAAATCCTTAGGGAACTAGGAATTCCAAACCCATGGGGTTTGCGGTCCCAAGTAGATTGAAAACTAACAATATGGAGGTAGATATTGGTAAGTGAAGTCCAACAAATGGAATTAAGCCTCTTCCCTGTGAAGTTGGACAATCCAAGGAGGAACATGAGACTTAATCTTTGAATTAAGTCTTATAGAGATGTTGTAGTTCATTTTCCAGACAAACAAGCCCCTTAAGTAACCAATAGGTAACCAGTTAAGTAGCCTAGCACTTCATCTCCCCTTGGAATGAAGTTTTCCTTACTATCATGGAATGTTCGAGGGATGATGATTCCCACTAGAAAATAGATTTTTTTGGAGTGTTGAAACAAACTAAGCCTTACTTGGTATTCCTTCAAGAAGTCAAATCAATAATGTTCATGCTTCATAACCATGTGAGTTATTATTGAAATGACCCCTTATAGGCCACAAACCATATTCAAGGTAGTAGGGAGTGGTTCTTTCTCTTTCTCCTCATATATAATACTTTGTTGTGGACCATGGGAGGGACCTGGAGAACTGGTGTGTTTGTATTACCTTATTGGGTCAACATGGACTTTTAGGGTTTTATACAGTGTATGCTCCTAAACTATGTTTGGAGCATGGTCATGTTTTCTATTTGTTCGATTCCTCTCTCCCGATTATGGATTAAGTGGTGTGGGGGGGAGTTTAATATGGGGAAATGGGAGGGTGATCAAGGTGGAGGAACAAGGAAAGTGATCAATGGTGCAAAGAAGAAAATTTGATCTCATTGTAAGGTTAATCTACATGTGTATGACCCTAATTTGAAACAAAAAGGTGAATATTATGGTGGTTGGTTCACATGGACTAATTACTAGCAAGGTAAGGCCAATGTATATGCTATGTTGGATAGAGTTTATGATCCCATGGAAGATATTTGATTTTTAGGGAATTTCCACTATTATATGTTTTGATGGGAGTTACAGGTTCTGATAACTTCCCTATTTAGATGAATATTTTGGTTGGTCACATGGTGGATTTGGCACCTTCCTCTTTGTTCAAGTTGATTATGTCTCAAGTGGAGTCTTTGTATTTTCAAGCATCAATGCATTGGGTTTGGAATACTTCTCCCTAACCTCTAGGAGCTCAGGGTTGGCTATGTGGTGGGTGCTTTTTGTCTACAACATGATTAAGTTCATGAGAGGGTGGGGGTGGATGATGGCTCATAGAAGGAACAAGGAGATGAGAGATGTTAGGTTCACCCTGAAGAGGTCCGAATTTTCCTTGAGGAGGATATTCACAATGTGGTATACAAGAGGACACTGCCAGGTTGGAAATGATAGTCCATGAGGAGGAGTACATTGCCAAGGGAGCTAGGGTTTGGTCCAGGTTTTAGTGAATTAAGGAAGACAATGAGGGTTCCAAGTTTTACTTCGCCTACCTGAAAAGGAAGGTGCTAGCTGATAGAGTCCTTGGTTTGCGTAGAGATTATGAGTCCTTTGTCGAGGATCTAGTGGAGGTCAAAGGTATTTTTGGTTTTCATTTTTAGAATATTTTCTTTCCATGTACATTGACAGATCAAGTCTTAGATGCTAGGACCTCTTGTTACAAGGTTATTTTGCATAAGGTTTTTGTTGGGGACTAATACATATTGGACATTGAATTTTCTAAAGAGGAGATTTTGGTGGCCCTTAATTCCATGTATAATGGAAAGTCTCGGGTTTGGATGAGATTCATTGTGATGTCTACAAACCCATGTGGGATATGGAGCTTAAAGTTTTGGAAAAATGACAACTAATGCAAATAAAAATTTCATCTCTTAATTAGAGGTTTCATAGATCTCAACCCTGTGAATTTTCAGCCTTAGGGATACTATAAAATATAATACAAAACAACAACTAAAGTGGACAATATGTCAATAATTCATAACCTCAAAATTCTAGGAAATCCAATAGAAAAGATACCAAAGTGTTCCTATAAGTTTCAGCACTCTAAGGAAATCTTATCATGCATAAACCATATCTGGAAAATCTTATTTACATCAATAAAACAACCCTTATCTTCTTCAATTACAACATTAATCTCTCAACATAAATGCCCTTACGGAAAATCAGCAAGACATATATAGCTAGAAATTACAACCATGAAGAATATAAATGGTTGAAAAATCAAATCGGCAATTACACAAGCATTTGACAACTGAAAACTTCATTGATATGCATAAAATGAAGTTGTT
Organism: Picea glauca; assembly: GCA_000966675.3. NCBI lineage: Eukaryota > Viridiplantae > Streptophyta > Pinopsida > Pinales > Pinaceae > Picea > Picea glauca. Next base: position 119,966 of record JZKD02S1687854.1, on the reverse strand, counting down.
GTACATACCATAGATTTATCAAAAAGATAGTACAATCCACTAGCTCTCCAAAACCCTAGCTAGGGAAAACAATGAACAACCCTAGCTCAACCAAGGAGATCCAACAAGCATGAATTACTAAAGTTAGTCCTCCAAGGCAAGACATATCCTCTTATTCTTCTTCTTCACCAATTACAACCTAAGGTTTCACCTCAAAACACTGATTTCCAAATCTCCAAGGTATGAAACCATAACCCTAGACGTCAACATGCTCCAAGAAGATCAAGAATCCCTAGAAACTCCAATAGAAAGAGATATCAAGTACAAATGAATATATAAGAGAGAAAGTGATCATCGTCTCCAACATCTTTTTCACAAGAGTAAACCCTAGTCACAAAAAAATCTCCAAACCAAGACTTCCTCTCTAAATTTCATTACTCCTCTTGGGGTTTCCTCATGAACCCTAAAAACTTCCTCTAACAAGACAAGTGCAAAGAAAAGATTATGATGATGATGAGTTAAAGGAATCTCTCCTTCTTCTATATATATGAGAGGTAAGGGAGGAAAACAATACATATGTGGACCAATTCCCTTACAAGCAACCTACAATAATCACATGTAGACTCACACATGTGGAGAGATACACTCCAAGGCTGCACATGCCAAGATCCAAGGTGATGTTGTGAAAAATAAGGGATCCAAGATTATAAATATCTACACAAGGTGTGTCGACACTCCTCTGCCACAAGCCCACGTGAACTATGTCACTCCTAAGCCATGTGATCCATTGGATCCACTCCCCCTGCATGAACATCATAGCAACCCAAGTGTCACTGAGACAAATCCAAGCCTCCATGTAGTAATCCAATATCCACCTCCTAAGTAGGGCATTCTCTAGGAAAAAAAAACTCTTCATGTGGTCATCATGAAGGGAATCCCCCACTTTGAAAAGAGAAATTCAACACCTTAGGGAAGAATGCAAAGAAATCACCTAATTGAGGTCAAGAAACCACTAACTAAGCTATCTCCAATGTGTCAATCCATCATGAACCATCTCCCATATGAAAATCCATCCTATACCATCCAAGGGATGAACACACACCATGTACCCCAAATTTCATGGAGCACCCCCAAACATGGTGTAAACACTTTCGGAGTAACCTGAAAGATAACATACAATTGGGTATGATTTTTATTGTTTGGTAGCTAAAGCCTTTTCTTCAAGTGTTCTATCTAAGTCGCTTAATCAAGGCATGATTAAATTGATTCCAAAGAATGTGGCTAGGGACACTATTGGGAGCTGGAGACCTATTACTTTACTCTACATTGCTTACAAGATTCTTACTAAGGCAATGGCTCATTGTATTCGATGTGTGGCTAGAAAGATTGTTCAACAGGAGAAAAAATGATTTGTACAGGGTCGCTTTAGCTTGATTTCTCCCTAGGAGGCCATGAAGAGGGCCCATGAGTATGGTCAAAATAATTTTTCTAAAAATAGATTTTGACAAGGATTATAATCAGGTGGATTGGTCCTTTATTATGGATATGTTGTCTTGTTTTAGGTCTAGTCCAAACTATGTGGCCATGGAAACTACTCTATTTTTTAATGCCTCTATATTTGTCTCTGTTAATTAATTTTCTATCACCTCAAATTTCACTGCATCAATCCACTCATCAAGTGTGTCCCTTAGCCCTTTATCTATATGTCTTGTCAGTTGATGTTTTGGGATGTCCTCTCAAGGTTTCTTAGTTGAAAGGCCAGTTGCTTGGTATATCACTCCCTAATGGGTTCGAGATGGTTAAAAACCATTTCACTGATGACTCTTTCCTTTTTGTGCAAGCAAACCAGGACTCTGTTGATGTTGCGTGTGCATGCCTTGAACTTTTCTAATCAACATCAAGGGTAGTGGAGAGTGAGCATAAGACAAAGTATTGGTTGGTTGGTTTAGATTGCTCGCTAAAGTGACTTCCTATTGCTTGGACTTATATCAGATCAAGGGTCATTGTGTGGTATCTTGGCATATCTTTTGGAGTGGGCCTTTCCCCTATTGCTATGTTGAATTGGTGTATGTAATAGCTTTAGAGCAAGCTCCATATCTGACAACATAAGGACCTACCATTTACTAGTAAACTGAAAATGGTTGGGAAGATTTTTTATACCTCTCACATCTATTATGTTTCATGTTGGTTTCCTAGTTAATGCAATGTCGACGGTTACAACAAATCCTATGTTCCTATTTATGGTTGAAATATGGTGGAGAGAGAGATCTAATATTGGTCCCCTAGGATGTTTGTACCATGTTTGAGGATGAGGGTGTGCTTGGTTTGATTGATGTGGCTACTTAGAGGAGTATTCTTTCTACCAAATGGTTGGTTCATTGTTTGGAGGGAACTTCCTCTTGACAAGTGTTATTATATCATGAGTTGTCTTTAGCACAACATGTTGGAAAGGTTTGGGGAGTCTTTGACTAGTGGGATTATTTATTCCCCCCACCTATTCTAATTCCTTGGTTGGTTTATTCTCGAGAGTATTTGGATGGATTGGAGGATGGTGGTCGATTTGGTTTGATGGAACATGGAGGGAAATAGTGCAAGATGGGATTTGGAAAGGCACCCTATTTGCAGTTGGAGGACATTGGGGGGTAATATTCTAGAGATGCCTTGCTTCCAAGGCATCATTTCAGTATAAAAGGCATATTCTTTTGGCAGGACCTATGGCATTTAGTTTTGCATTGTTGGAAGGATTGGCATTCTTTGGTTCACAAGTTTTCTTTGCTCCCTTCAAATCATCCATCAGTCACAGAGATGCTTGGACTTATTTGTCAAGAGGATGTGTACAAGATGAATATTTCTATGATAGGGCCCTTTTGGCTTGATTGGAGTTGGATATTTGGCTACCCTCTTCAACAATATGATTCTAGGAGGATTTACTCCATTTTCAATCAAAGTTATACTCTAGCCCTAATCCTCAATGCTCGTTGAGTGTCTACTGATTCAAAGGATAGGTGGGTTCATTGACTTCACATTTGTGGGCTTTACAAAATTCTTATAAGTTAAGAGTTTTTCTAGGTAGGTTATATATAAATGGATTCCCTCCAAGATCAAGTTGGCCAAAAGTGAGATTTTTTATGGTCTTTGCTTGGTTTGCCAACACCCTCAAATAGTAAAGCATATGTTATGGTACTATCAATTTGTATGAAAAACATGACAGTGTGTCTAGGACCAATACTCAGTTCTTCTTCAGGGAAGGATCCATTAGAGGGTGATGCTCTTGGGTGATTGCAGTGATTTGGTGCATATATCCTTTATTGGTATTTAACATTGCTAATGGATCTCAACTCCTTTTACTCTATGGAATATCCCATGTTGGTTTGTTTTGGACCATGAGGTCAGTTATTTGTTTGTTGTATGTTCCATGTGGAAGGATAAGTACATAAGTAGTTGTTGGCTAAACAAACCTTGTTGGTAAAGGATGTTAAATCCCTAGATGTAGTAGTGTATTCTGATTTTATTTATGCTTTAGTAGTTTTATGGAAGACGATATAAGTTCCATTGTATATACCCTCTTTCCTTTTTCTATTTTGATGTAAATATTTTTCTCCATATATAATATGTATTTTCTAGAAAAAAGCAAAAAATGAAAAATACAATGGGAAATAAAAAAACTCAATAAAAGCTTATATAATCAATAGTTCTATTTAAACTATCTCACTTGTAAACCCAAATGAATCACTCTCCCAATTGTTTGTAAATGTCCTAGGTTACTGAAAAGTGTCAAAACCAAAACTATGTGCATGTGGCCAATGTCATTACAATTGATTTGCCTCTATTTTCCATTAAACAAACCATTCCATTGTAGTTGGTCAAGCTAAGTTCTCGTGTCATTATTGAGTTTTGTCTATAGGGTTTCTCTTTGCAAGTACGCGGATCCTTTCTTGCAAGTCTTCATTACTCAACAACACAGGTATTCCAATAGAGGAAGAACAGCTTCAGTAACCACTCACACAACCATATCAAAGATAAACACACCAATGCTTCAACGTGGTAAAACCCCTACAGGGAAACATCCACAGCCCCAACCAACGCGACCACTTGGAGTAGTTTATTAATGCAAAAGAAAAATATTACAGAGATATTTTACAAGAGAGTTTCTCATAATCGATCATCGACAAATGATCCTCCATTCTCTTTAAATAGAGATCATGGACCAATCGGGTGTTAATCCACAGATCAATGGATGTTAAGATCGAGGTGAATATGAACCATCGGATCACTCTATGTCCAGGACATATCGTGATCATCGGATTTCCTAACTACAAATGCATACTAATGCATACTAAAGAAACACACTTAACATCCCCCCTTAAGAACAACATGGGATAGGATTTAAGTATTTACAATAGTGACATAATAGGAGAAGGAAGGAGGTATTAGAGCCTATCCACCCTTAATGACAACTTCTTGAACTCCTAACATAGATCAAAATTTGGAAAACTTCGCTTATGTAAGAGACTTTGTGAAAATTTCTGCAACTTGATCTTTTGTAGGGCAAAAGAGCACTTCAATAACTTGATCGTGAATGATATTTCTGAAGAAGTACATGTCTAGCTCAATGTGTTTGTTGCACTAATATTGAATTGGGTATTAGGCGAGCTTGATGGCACTCTAATTGTCCCACCAAAGGCTGGTCGGATGTTGCTGCTAGAATACAAACTCTGAAAGAATCTGTCAAATCATGTTGCTCGATACTCTTATTTTGCTGAAGAAAGTCCAATAACTTGTTTTTTCTTACAGGCCCAAGTGACAAGTCCTCAACCAAGGCTGAAAACATAACCTGCAATAGAATTTCGATCATCAGGGTCGTCGACCCAATCTGAATCAGTGAAACCAACCAAAAAAGGAGTCCCCCCTGAAATGTAATTTATCACGAACTGAACTGTACCATGAACATAGTGAAGTATCATTTTACTTACTTTCCAATGGCGTTCATGGGGTGTTTTCATATACCGGGCAACAAGACCAACAACAAAGGAAAGATCAGGACAGGTATGAGTCAAGTATAAGAGGCTACCAACTAACTGAGGGTACAAGGTGGCATCAACTTCGGGGGAAGTACAGGTGGCATCCAGCTTGACTCCAGACTGGAAGGGAGAAGGGGTTATTTTACAATCTTCCATGTGAAAGCGATGAAGAAGGTCACAAGCATAATTAGACTGGGAAAGGAAAATTCTTTCATTGGTTTTTAAAACTTGGAGGCCAAGAAAATAGTGCAAAAATCATAAGTCTGTCATTTCAAATTTCTTCTTAAGGTTGATTTTCACATGGTTTAAAAATTTTGAGTCACTACCAGTAAGGATAAGGTCATAAACATAAAGGAAAATGATTATGAGATGTCATCCTACTTTCTTGGTATAGACATTAGGATCAAAATGGCATCTAGAGAATTCGGTGTCAATAAGAAAGTTGTCCATTTTGGCATACCAAGGTTGAGGAGCTTGCTTAAGACCATAAAGAGATTTCTTAAGGCAACAAACAAGGATAGAGCCATTCCGGACATAGCCAAGAGGTTGTTCCATGTAGATTTCTTCTTGCAAATCTCCATCCAAGAAGGCAGATTTAACATCCATATGATGGACCTCCCATTTATGTGAGGCAGCAAGGGAAAGAACAAGGCAGATGGAATTCATTTTGACTACAGGGGAAAAGGTTTCATTATAGTCAATTCCTTCAACTTGGGAAAATCCTTGGACAACTAACCAAGCCTTGTGTCTTTCAACACTTCCATCTGATGCATACTTAGTTATGTAGACCCATTTACATCTGACAAGTTTTCTTCCTTTTGGAAGAGGTACAAGATTTCAAGTATCGTTTTCCATTAAAGAACGATACTCTTCATTCATTGTTGTATTCCAATCTAGATGACCTGAAGCTTCTGCAAATGTCTCTAGATCATGAGTCTCTAAAACTTGAGACAAAAGAGAAGAGGATCGTTGGAACTGTAAACATGTATGATGCTAATCTGAAGGATCACCAACTTCTTCTCGTGCTAAATGGAACCATCTAGGAAGCGGTGGAGTTGGTGTTGGTTCAGGTTCAAAGGACTCATCTGGAGGAAGGTGAGCAGGAGGAGGTGGATTTTCATCCTCATTGTCGTCATCTAAAGAAGAAACTAGAATAGGAACAGAAAAAGGCACAAACGTCGAAAATGGCTCGTAGGCCGAAGAAAACACAAACATCGAAGATGGCTTGCAGGCTGAAGAAGGAACAATCATTGAATTAGGCTCACAGGACAATATATTTTCATCAAATTTAACATCTCTTCTAATAATAATTTCATTATAATGTGGTTGAAGAAGTCTATAACCTTTGACATCTTTAGAGTAACCAACAAATATACACTTCTCACGTTTAGGCTGCAATGCTTTCCTTTTCTCATCAGGAATGTGAGCCCATATTATACTGTCAAATACACAAAAGTGACTTACATCTGATTTAATTTTAGTCCAAGATTCTTCTGGTGTTATATTTTTAAGATCTTTTGTGGGAGTGTGATTTACTATGTAATTTGCACAATTGATGGCTTTCGCCTAATACTTTAGACTTAATCCCTTAGATTGGATCATACAATTAGCCATTTCTTTTAATGTGTGGTTCTTTCTCTCAACAACACCATTTTGTTGTGGTGTATATGGAACAATGTGTTGCATTTGGATGCCCTGTGTAGTGCAGTAACTTGTAAAATTATTGTTCACATATTTGTCTCCATTATATGTTCTTAACCTTTGAATTTGATGGCAAGATTGTTTTTCTACAAGGGCCTTGTAGGCCAAAAACTTTGCTCTTAAGTGTTAAGAAGTAAACCCAAGTATGTTTGGAAAAGTCATCAATGAAAGTTAAGAAATACTTGCACCCAAAAAAAGAAAGAGAAGAAAGTCGACCACACAAATCACTTTGAACAAGCTGCAAAGGGCCTGAGGCATGTTTGTCAAAATTGTCCCGATGATGTTTGTCGAGAACACAACTGGCACAAACACCATCTCTGCATGAAATAAGAGGAAGAACAATCATCATTTGTTGATTACATAGTTGTTGCAATGAGCGATAGTTTAGAT
>JZKD02S1687854.1:84282-96994 GCA_000966675.3 Picea glauca | reverse complement strand
GCTCATTCTTCAGACTCATAACTTGTCCAATGTTTCTGACTGAGAAGAGATTTGTTAGGGCATCATACATCTTCTTCGATGAGTCAAGATGGGAGATGTAGGGTATCAAGTGGTCCTTTTATGGAATCCACTATGATACTCATGGCATTGATGTCGACATCTTTGAACTTCTCCATAGCTGCAACGTTCAGCGGTTCCTTCTCTTCTCCTTCTTCAAACTCTGGCTTCATGATCTTTCCTTTCACAATATCCAACACTTTATTCTTAGCAAGGATGAGGTCAATCCTTGTCTTCCATGCTCAAAAGTTAGAGGCTCCACCTAACTTGTTCTCAGACTTCATAGAGTTCGTCATGGCCGCTTGACTTGGTCAAACCCTAGATTTGACCAAAAATCCAAACTTCACGTCTTCGCTTGCTGAGAGTATCAGGAGATGCACTAGGATAGGGTGCATTGATATGTCCGGAGATTAGGTCAATCTCTTCAATTAAGGTGCTTTAACAAGAGGTTTTAGGTTTCTGCAACTGCTCCTATTCGTAACCCTAGCGGCAGTGTCTTGGAAGCTGCTTCTGCTAATAACCCTAGTGGCAGTTCCTCAGCAAGCTCAATATCCTAGCAGTTATGTTTCCTTCTAGCGTTTAGACTGAATGAAGGAGGTGTGGGCCGATAACCTGTTAGAATATAGAAGAATGTGTGCTCGTTTTACCATTGGTGATACCCTCATCACCCAACCATAAGCCGAAGCCACCCTCCGAGCACCTTAACCTTGACTGAGAATTACTCCGGAAGCAAACCCTAGGCTAGATAGCCAAATAAGGTGTAACGCATCTTCCTCCAAGGATAGCGCACCAACAATAGCTGATCAGATAACCCAAACCCTAGCCAAGAGATAGTCCAAGCCAATATTGAAAACTAGTTGTTATTGCAGCTGCACCTGCAACCCTCCTCCACATGTGCGCACCAAACTGGGAACTGCAGTGCGCACCAACTAGGAACTGCAATTTTGAGATGTTGTCAAATGAGAACTGGCACCCTGTATTTATATTGGTTCTGCCAGATTTGTTGGGGCCGACTTCTCCTTCTGGATATGTGTCTGTTCAGTGTATTATTATTAATTGTGGTTGACTTCTTCTCTTGGAGGCTAATAACCTAATATAAATTATCTTCTTGAGCCGACAAGGCTTCTAGGGTTATTAGCCAACTCATTAGGGTTTTCTCTTGCTTTTCGGAGTCTTCTATTCTCGTCAGGTTCACACATGGAGGTAAATACCTCCCGTAGCTACCATAATATTAACAGGTAGTGTCTCTTGGTGGCATAGACAGAAAAAGGGGGTCTCTTCACGAGCCAACCTTATCATTTCTGTGAAATGCTTGTGGGTAACGATGTCACCTCTGGTCACCACGTCAAGACAGTGTCCCCCAGATTTTCCCTTGAAAATAAAAAAGACCAAAAGCAATAAGACTAAGAATAAAAGGCATTGAATGGACTAGGAAACAATGGCATCCATGATAGGGTGCAACTCTCCCTCTACAGAGACACCCACAAGCAAGATCTGCATTTCCCTGCTATAATTGCACCCTCTGCCCAAACATTTATCCTATGCCACTTCACACACGCTTAAATGACCTTAGATTGGTTCTCACCTAGAAAGCACCCCAAACTTGAGGAGGATTATCCCAATAGAACTTCATTGTCTAGGACCAGCTAGTCTATTTCTCAAGAGTTCATTGTCTTATGAAGCATTAACATCATTTTGGTACTTGAAAAGTGCCCTTTTTTCTATTTTGGTGTCTTGTTCTAGGCAAGTACACTTCATTTATCTGTTTCTTCATCTCTATAAGACACAAAGAACCGTTGAAATTGAGTGACTTGTGAGAGGGGAGAACTTTCTTGCCTTAGCCTTCTCAAACCCTCAGGTCACTGGGGATGTCTCCCCTGGGGTACATTGATATACTCCTAAATATAAAGGGGTTTCCTCTTAAGGTGACAGTTATAGGTCACCCCCTGTTACATAAATCGTGTATCTACTTGCTTTGGTATTTAGGCAAGTACAGATTGTGCGATAACATTTTGGCATTGTTGTCGGGGAACACTGAGTCGATATTCTTCAACACGACACTTTTTCGGTAAGCCTTTTCCTCAAAGCCTTTATCTTACAAATCTTACCTAGCAACTCCACTAAGGGTGGTCCCCTCATCTCTTTGATTGTTTCAAGAAAATTATATGGCGAATCCATTGAGTTCAGGGATGGACACCAATCCTCCCAAGTCTTACAAAAAAGGCACCCTCAAAGCTCTCCTATAGTAAAATCATTGTTTGGAGGTAATATTCCTTCTAATACAATGTCTAATGCTCAGACTCAGACTGTTAATCCAAACCAAGCTAAAAACCATAAACAATGGTCATCCAAACGTTTCAAACCGTTAGACATGACAAACATTCCAGGATACCCTAGGCAAATGCCTGCTAGGTATGAGAAATGGTTTCTTAAGTTCATTGGTAATGATGTAGTTAGCGTTGAAGATCATATCAACAATTTATGGGCCTTCTTTCAGCTTCATCCTATCAGTGATGATGTTGAATATTTATCTATGAAGTTGTTCTCTGCTACCCTCTATGATGGCGCTAGACGATGGTACAATGGTCTCCCTGATGTTAGTATTACAACCATGGATAAGTTGGAGGAAGTGTTCCTCAAACGATGGAGTGTCAAGGAATACCCCAACATGTTGCTAATAAGGTTGAATAACATCACAAAACCTGATAATGAAACTGTTAGGGAATTTCATGATAAATTTGAAAGGTTGGTACAAAAGATCCAAGTGAGCCATCACCCTTCAGACAATTTCCTTCTCTTTCTTTACACTAAGGCCTTTACAGGACAAATAGGCTTTCTCCTCAGAGACAAAGCCCCTAGGACAATCCAGGAGGCCCAAGAGATGGCTACAAAGATTGAATACAATCTATCATCATCCAAAATTGAACCTTTGTCCACCCCTAGAGTCAAAATAGATGCTAAACCCAAAGTAGTCCATAACATTGAATCTGCATCAGACATTGGCGCTAGCTTGGAAAAGCTACAGTTGACTGTAGATGGCATGGTAAAAACCAAATAATTGATGATGAATAGGATTGTCAACTTGGAAAGAGCTCAAAAACAAGTTCCTAGGGCTCCTTATAAAGGACAATTCCAAAGGGGGACTCAAGCTTTCAAACCAAAGAATGACCAAGAAGTCCCTAATACTTTAGCCCCCACAAACATGGTAGATGAAAACCCTTGGTGCTTGCAATGTAGAGACTCACATTGGGAACACGAATGTCCCTTGAACAATGGTGAACATGACCAAGTCAATATTATCGATCATACCATTGAGGGCCCACAATGTTGCCTTAATGTCACACTGGAATAACATCAAGAAGGTATAAAAGAAGAAACCAGGAAGGCTAGAATGTAGATGATAAATAACGTTGATCAAGAGTCGAGAGAAAAGTTGAAAAAACAAGAATTCCAAGTGTATACTAGGAAAAAACAAATGAACCAACCTCTCTCTACTGGACCTAAAACCTCACAACTAAGACCTCCACCTGTGAACATGCTTCTTCCTAGAAATCCTCCCAGAACTGACAAGGTTGATTTGAATTTTGACTTCGAAGGTGCATTCGCCAAAATGCATGTGACCATTCCACTAAAGGAAGTTATCAAGGTTCCATTTGTAAAAGAAAGGTTTGAAACTTTTTTCAAAGTATCAGATGAGCCAATGGACCCTCCTATCATGTTAAAAGCATACCATTTTAGGGTTCAGTATGATGGACACTCGCCTTTCTTCATGACATTATTAGTGAATAATAAATGCCTTAACAATTGTATGCTTGATTTAGGATCAAGTGCTAACATGATGTCTTTGAGAGTCATGGAGAATCTAGGCCTGAAGGACACGCGACCTTATAGGAATGTATGCAGTTTTGAATCCAGGGTCATACCCACTCATGGGATAGTTGAGAATGTTGAAGTACGCCTTAGAAGATATCCCGAGAGAGTGATCCATATGGATATTGTGGTAGTGGATGTCCCTGATGTGTGGGAAATGCTTTTGTCCAGGAATTTTGTTGCAACATTGGGAGGAAAATTAGAGATGGACCTAACTTACATCAATGTGCCTATGAAAAGTGGGACAATTTAACACCTTACAAATATGACAATGGCCAAATCCCATGTGCAAGAAATTAACAATGATGCTGACACCAATGTAACACATCAGCCAACCAAAGAAAACCTTCATGTAATGTCCCCCACCTCTTGATGAATAGGTCTGGAGAGACTCACTAGTCTAGCTATCCCCACTAGACTATAGTCTTAGGCATATTGGGGACAAAGTCAACCAGAAGACACTTCCTAAACTTAACATTCTATCACTGAGTTGACTTTGTGTGAAAAAGGATAACTCATTGAAAGAAAAGAAAAGATGAGTTAAAGTTAAGAATTAACCCTAGGGATTAACTAACTCAACAAATGAATAGACTAGAGCTATAAAGGAAAGGGCAGGGTGCACTTCTAAGGCATTCTGGATTATTATCTTATTTTGCAATGGATCTCTTGAGCACAAGCAGTTTTGAGGGTTTTGAGTCTAAAACCCTAGAGATCAACTTGGTGGTGAAATATTTCACCTTTCTTTATCTAGGCTTGGTCCCGGAGGTGAAATAATCCTCCCACACCATTCTACAGTGTTGCAGGGGTTGGATCTAGAGGTAGAATCAGGCTAGTGTGCAACCTAAGGGATTTCCAGCTAGGGGAGCGCACCACCTTGAGGAGTTTGGCTCGATCTGGAGAAAGGAGGAGGTTTCTTGGAAAAGGAGCATCTATGTTTTATTCGTATGGTCCCTAGCATCATTCTTGGTCTATTCCTGAGGATTTTATCCTAGTAGTTTATTTCCTGGAGCTTGGCACGAATTGTAGGAGAGGGGTGCATTGCAAGAAGTGGTTTTCATTGTTTATTGGCTTGGATCTTCATAGATTGTCTTGAGATTTCATCAGCTTGTTAGTATTGGCCCAATCTACAATCCGATAGATTTGGGTGGTAGTTGGAGGCTCCTAGAGGGGAGAACGAAATCTGATTGATTCAGTAAAACCAGGAGGGTGCAAACCAGTAGAGGGTTTGCTTGGTTGGAGGAGAAAAACTTCTTCGTTCATCTTGGAACTTAGCCCGGTGGATTCTACTAGCCCGATCTACATTCCAGGAGAGTTTGGAGGTATTTGGAGCTCATCATCAGTAGCCAGAGCAGGGCACAACTCAACCAGTTGGAGGGGTTCTGTAGTGTATTGACTAGGTTCTCTTATCTTCAGTATTATCTTGCATGTTGTGAGCCTTTGGAGGCTTGGATCTCTTCTTAGACATCCTTTGGGAGGCTATTATCTTTGTACTGCTTATTATTGTATCGGTTGGCAACCCATTTTGATCATATGGGAGTTTTCTTCCAGATCTGCAGATCTCTTGTGCAAGGGATCTTCCTACTATCTAAATAAAGGTCAGATCTGACATTATTGGTCCTATACTGGTGTTCTTTGTGTATGTTGTCTTGTTTATGATTATATGCTTCATATTTATTATTCTAATGCTTAATCAACATCAAATAAACCCTTAATGCGCAACTTCATGAGTAAACCTGCAAATACATAAGAAAACATAACAAACAGTAAGCAGTTAGTGTTCCGAGCAAAAAAATTTGTCTTGGGAACATTACATGTGCCAATGGCCAAAGCCCATGTGCAAGAAATTAACAATGATGTTGACACCAATGTAACACATGAGCCAACCAAAGAAAACCTTCCTATATTTTCTCCAAAGGATTTACCTTTCACTTCAGAGGAAGAGTTTGATGAGATACAGTGGCCGAAAAAGGAAGAATATCAGCAATTATTAGATAAATATAAGGACAAGGAAGTTGGAACTGTTAAATTACTAAAGAAAGGTGATGATGACATATTGATCAAACCAAGCCAACAAGAAGTCCTTACAATTGAATCCCTCCTCCCTCAAGACAATATACTAGGGTTATACAAGAAGCAACCAAGCTTGTAGCAAAAGAGCATCAAGAGGGAGATACGGTATGCATGTGGGACACTAAGAAAGGAGAGCCTACTAATGTTAAAGGGAATGCATAGTTTTGGCTTGGACCTTTCATAATCATAATGAAGTTGGTCAATGATGCCTACTATTTATCCACATTGGAAGGAAGTAAACACCCATTACCGGTTAGTGGGCGCCTCCTTAAACCCCACCATGGGGGGGAGAATTGACTTCACATGTAAGTACATGTAAGTTAGGTATTTGCATCCATTGTATATACCATCTGCATATCATGCTAGTGTAGTGTAGTTTCATTTTGTATTCTTTCATTGTGTATATATGCATGCTTATTTCCATTATATCATATATGAGCGAGGGGATACATTTGTTGAGATCTAGTAGATACAGGTCATGCCATAGATGTGGAAGTTCTCATGCGCTCTACGATAAGCACATGTCCCCGAGTTGGAGTCATATGATATCCCCTATCCTAGGGATAACTAAGGCGATCGTGTCTTGAGGTCCACAGGTCCTAGACATGGAGTGTCGAGAGCCAAATGAATTGAGCATGGCCCTGGAGGGCCCATATTTTCTTCAGTTCATCCCACCTATCAACAACAATAGCGTTCATCCCACCAGCCTAGTCCTGAAGTAGCAGTAAGTCTTGCTCCATGAGGTAATGAGTTTGGGTATCATGATACATGTCACTCTGATTTTTGAAGCACTTGAATATGTTGCACTGAATTCTCTTTCATTTCATAACGTTTTCTTGGAAATTATGCTCTTTAAATTGTTCATACCTGGGAGGGTGACATGATGTCCTAGTAAGTTGATTCCCCTTTAGGATGATTTGCCACTGGGTGGGTCTGTGAAAGGTCATCATCCATTCCCTCCATACTTACCATTTTCCATCATTATTCCTCTCATCTTCCCCCACCTTGGTTTGAGCATTGGGTTTTCCACGCTAGGAAGGGTTGTACCTTTCCTTGTGGGAAGAAGGGGCTAAAGGCCCAAGGGGTAAAAGTAGTTGGCAAGAGTTAAAAGCCAAAATGAAACCTTTGAGAAGCTTCACCTAGGGATTCCTGAGAAAGCAATAAAGAGATTCTTAGTAAGAAAAGGGGACCCATAAGATAAATCAAAACTCAAGGTACTAGTTGGTGGATGGGAGGTCTCATCATGAGCCGACCTATTAGGTCCATGGGCATGTAGCAGTATAACACTACCATCTATCTGGTCACCAAACTAGGGTAGTGTCTCTTGGTGGCATAGCCAAGAAAAAGGAAGTCTCATCACGAGCCAACATTCTCATTTCCGTGAAATGCTTGTGGGTAACGTTGTCACCTCTGGTCAGCACGCCAGGACAGTGTCCCTCATCTTTTCTCTTGAAAAGAAAAAAGACCAAAAGCAATAAGACTAAGAATAAAAGGCATTGAATGGACTAGGAAACAATGGCATCCATGATAAGGTGCAACTCGCCCTCTACAGAGGCACCCACAGGCAAGACCTAAATTTCCCTATTATCACTGCGCCCTCTGCCCAAACATTTCCCCTACGCCACTTCACACACGCTTAAATGACCTTAGATTGGTTCTCACTTGGGAAACACCCCAAACTTAAGGAGGATTATCCCAATAGGACATCTTGAGACCTTCTCCAAACCTGACTTGTTAAATTGCATAACATCTTTGAGCATTTGTCTGGGTAAAGGGGAGTTTGATACACATGTTTGGGTAAATTGATTATTATATGTGATTGACATTGTTATTATCCATGTCACTTATGAGCCCCTGGAGTATGTACTTGTTGTTGTTGCAGGGTTTTTCCCGATGGACAGGTCAATATGGGGGAATGATTAGGTCGGACCTCCATGGGGTTGAAAGCCCAACAGATGGATGTTGTGACCCCACCAAGGGGAAAGAGAAACCAGAGGCTGGCACTAGGAAGAAAGAAGGACGTTGCACCAAGGACACTTCGGCAGACCTAGACCCAGGGGGATTTTTCCTTTCCTCCAAGATGTTGACCCTTGAGAGCCCCTGATGTCATCATTTTGAACCTAGACATCATTTGGTCAGGGTTTGCATTTATGAGGGTGGTTTGGTGCCAGTTGTCACATGTGATAGCATTTAGGACCTTTGGAGGCCAAACATGTTGCATTTGAGGGCTAGCATTCCACCCTATGGGCCTAACGTCACCCTTAGATTTGATTTTAGGGTTTGATTAATGTTATTTATGTAAAAACTGGATTTTAAATGTAATTTAGCCATGTCAACCTTTTTATAACCTAATTGTAATTAAAGGTCATTGATATTGTATAAATAAGAGAGAAAAACTCTCATTTTTATCATCAGCTCTCATCACACAAGCCTGTGGTCTGAAATTTGGCCCTCTTTAATGGTTATTGGTTGAAACTAAGTGGTGTGCAACTTCTTGGAGAGGCATTTTTGGTGTGTCTTGGCTATTTTCATGGTGGAAAATCTTCAACTAGGGTTTGAGTTTGATTATTCTTGGTGAAGTAAGTAGAAAATCTGCATTTATTTATTGTGAATGAATGTTTATGCTGAATTTTACTTGTTTCATGTTAAAGATTATGAAATTGCTTGCTTGAAACCCTAGGAAAAAGACATAAGTTATTATCTTTTTCTCTATAATTTTCCACTTGTTTAAATTTCTCAAGGAGCACCTTATCCAGAAGTAGATACTAGAGCCCTACCATTGTAGCACTCTAGTAACCCTACTTACATTGCAGATTGCATATTTTGTTTCAAATTGTCTAAGGAAAGAGAAATCGTTAGAGCCTAAGTTTCCTTACTTTCTAGCAATTATCTCTCTAAGACTTGAATGTTTGAAGCCTTGGGTTACCAACACCTCTCTCATCTTCTCAATCTCCTTTGACTAAGTATTATCATTGTTATTTTCCTCTAAGAGTTGTTGATGTTATCATTGACTCCATTACCCTAGAAGGCACTAGTCTATTCACTACTACTGATTGATTGATCAAATCACTTTCAAACTATCTTCCTTGGAACATTCACTAACTCCTACTGACCTTAGATTAGCCTAATTCACTAACTAACTTCTTGTTGCAAAAGATTGCTACAACCATCTAACAGCAGTAAACTAACCTCAAAAGTGACATGTATTGCTAGCTAGACATTGTTAAATCTACGTGTGACTATCTAATATCAATTTGCCTAGTTAAAGCTACTATTTCTAGTCTTTTCTCAAGCATTTTGGAGCATAATTATTGTGGTTGTTAAAAATTTAACATTGTTGTTGTAAATTGTTATACAGCTGCAATTTTATATCAGCTAGTCTATTTCTCAAGAGTTCATTGTCCTATGAAGCATTAACATCATTTTGGTACTTGGAAAGTGTCATTTTTCTATTTTATTGTCTTGTTCTGGGCAGGTACACTTCATTTATCTTTTGCTTCATCTTCATAAGACACAAAGAACCCTTGAAATTGAGTGACTTGTAAGAGGGGGGAACTTTATTTCCTTAGCCTTCTCAAACCCTCAGGTCACTGGGGACATCTCCCCTGGGGTACATTGATATACTCTTAAATAGAAAGGAGTTTCCTATTAAGGTGACAGTGACAGGCCACCCTCTCTTACGCCAATCTTGTATCCACTTGCTTTGGGTTTTAGGCAAGTACAAATTATGCGATAACAAAGCCCACAGGTTGGATGTCAAGGGCTCACATGTTGGATGATGAAGACATGCCTTCGGAGGTCTAAAAGACATCATGGAGGACCTAACCTAGCCCCTACCACCCAAACGACTTGTCTAAGGAAGCCAAAACGTCACCTTTGTGTTGAGATTCAACAAGAAGATCCAAGTGAAAATTATGCACCTACACTAGGATGGAGCCTCATGTTATTTTTAGGTGGAAGTCTATTTTTAAATGATGAGCAAATTATACTTATAGATGATGTCTATTTATAGATGGTGAGCGAATTCTATTTATAGATGTATGTCGACTATTATTATCCCTTAATAATAGTTGGACAATAAATATTGGTATATTCTCAATGAGCACTTGGAAATAGTTAATTGAAGTGGAAAATCAGTTAGTTATAGGAAATTCAAGTTCAAAGATTGATTGATGGGACATGCAAGTCGAATTAATTGTAACTGAGTGATTCGAAGTTGTAACAGAGTTGGATGTGTAGTTATGTGAGTTGTGAAGTAGTTTAACTCAGTTAAGTGAGTTAAGCTCAGTTGTACTAGTTGTAACTGAACTTACACTAGTGAGAGATCAGTGAATTAGTTATTAATTAATTCACAATCAGTGATCTCACATGCAACTGAAGATTTACCACTGTTAACTACATGCATGTCAGATCTAGTGGAGACCCAGTTGAGATAACAGGTGAAAGGGGCAGTTTGACTATCAGTTGTGACATTAGTGAGTGCACTCATGCAACCACACACACATTGGATGTGCCCATGAGGATTGTGCAGCGCAAGAGGAATTCATTCATTGCAAGGATTTCCATCAGCAGGGATTGCGCAGAGGAGGCAGGTTGTCTGGAGGTAATAAATTGGCACATGCATTTGCCAATTTTTGTATGACAGTGTGAGACGATTGTATATTGTACTGAGAGTTCTTGGATTAGAGTTTTGTATGAGATTGTTTCATGATCCATGATATATACATAATATATGATAGTGGGGTTTTTGGCTTTATGCTTTCTTAGTAAAAACATCTGTGTTATGTGTGATTGATCTTTCTTCTTGATATTGCAGTTGGCGATCGTGTTTTAAATTCCGCAAGAATATTTGTAGAAACGATTATGTATTTAACAGTGGCATATAATTGTTAGATCAAGAGAATCCAAGCAATACATAATTTTTGTTAAAATTTCTACATGGTATCAGAGCGTAGAAGATTGCAGAAGCTGAGTTTGTGATTGGATAGAATTTGAATTCGCAGGAAGACTATCTTGGTGCTACAGCTGATTCAAGATCGAAATGGTTTTCAATGGCTTGAGGTTAGAGTATGCACTCGAGGGCAGCTTGAACTACATTGCTTGGAAGGACAGGATGAAGGCAGTACTCGAAGACAATGGCTTGAAGGAATTCATTGACAAGGATGTTCCTAAGCCAGATGTTGCAGACGCTACAAATCTTGATGCATGGCAAAAAAAAGTGTCAAAGGTGCGGAGAATCCTGTTGGAGGGAGTACGAGACCACATTGTCTCAAACCTCCATGGGAAAGCCACACCATATGCAATGTGGAAGGCTTTGACGGATCTATTCCAAAATAGCAGCAACCATAGGAAATTGGCGCTCAAATATAAACTCAGGAAGATCAAGATGGAGAAGGGTGACTCCATTCCAAAATATCTCACGAAGTTTGTCCAATGTCGGGATGAGCTGGGGAGTGTGGGAATAACAGTCGTTGATGATGATTTAATGAGCTTGGTGCTCCTAGGACTTCCCAAAAATTGGCACAGTTATCAAGACTTTGTCAATGGAAGGGAAAATTTGTCAGATTGGGAACGACTATGGTAAGATCTAGTGCAGGAGGAGTTCAGGCGGAACACCAGAGATGGCTCTTCATCAAAGCATGATGATGAAGAGGATTGTGCTTTGGCTACCAAGGCAAGGAAAGGGAAGGGGAAGAAATTCCATTCAAAATCCGAGTCTAAAGGAAAGAAGTTGGATTTGTCCAAAGTGAAGTGTTTTTATTGTCACGAACATGGGAATCTCGCTACTAATTGTCCGCAGAAGAAGAAGAACAAGAAGGTTGTTAAAGATGTAGTTGGTGAGATCCTTGCCTCGCAATTTGAACTTGACTTCTCCTTGATCGCATGCATGGCGTCAAGTGCATTGGGATTGGTGTGGTATTTGGATAGTGGCACTTCCTTCCACATGACGAGAGATAAGGAGCTTTTCAATGACTTGGAGGAGAAAGATCTCAAAAAGCATATAGAAATGGGTAACGATGGACGATATAGTGCGACTGGCATTGGTACCATTACCTTTCAGAGGGAGTTAGGTAAACCATTTCAATTTGTTAAATTTAAAGCAGCTGGAAGATCCATTCTCCTGGAGGATGGAAAAGTCCCTAGCCGAGATCTAGGGCCCCCAGTGCACTCCTAGGGTTCTTGGTCTGGGACCAAACAATCAGTGCCATGGCAAAAGACCCTTGTTAGTGTTAAAGTTTTTGCTATTATTAGGTTACTTTCAATTTACTAGATAACAATAGCATAGACAAGATCACTGAGAGAAACACAATCACAAGAGTACACAAGAATTTATCCTGGGAAACCCTCAAGGGGAAGAAAACCCAGCAAAACTTCCTTAATATAGATAGCCAATACAATGCCAAGATAATGAACTAGACAACAGAGAATATCCAACACTGAGCAACATGCCTCTCTCTCTTCCTTCTTCCGGCAACGGGCAACTGCAGCTTCCTTCAAAACTTGTGCACTAGATGAGTGAGTTGAGTGTGTGTTCAAATGAGACGTTGGCCTCTCTTATTTATACAATTTTGGCACGTGTGGAAGTGTCTCTTCACTGGTAGGGCCGACTTCTTCTTATGGGTGGTTATAACCACCTTTAATATATTATGGGGCCTCTTTAATATATTATGGGGCCGACTTCTTATTTAGCCTATTACAATTAGGGTTTGACCAA
>JZKD02S1687854.1:54985-73709 GCA_000966675.3 Picea glauca | reverse complement strand
TTTAATTTATAACATATTAATTAATATTTATATTAATTAAATATGTAAATTTTAATTATCATTTTAATTACTATCTTTACCAAAACCCCTAGCCTAACCCTTAGCCTAAAGTATAAAAAGAGACCTACCCCTCCTCATTTATATTCACTCTTATGTTATTCTTTCAAAAACGGGAGCGGACTTCCTCCTTGCTTGTTGCGGCCTCTCTTGCAACAGTTACTGTGGTTGTCTAGCGATTTTTTCGGCCCTCCGATTCTGCCCAAGCTTCAATCTCAGAATTTTGTTGTCTACTTCTGGTGTGGGGATGATGCAAAGGCTATTGCTGGACTATTTTTATGGTGTAGTTACCTGTGCATTTGAAGTCTGAAGCTACCATCTTTTCTGGTTGAACCATGGCCTCTTCTACACTGATCTGGCCTCCCTCCATTGGGTTGTGGCCTCTCCTACACAAATCTAGCCTCCCTCCATTGGGTCGTGGCCTCTCCTACAAAAATCTGGCCTCTACCCTTGAGTCATGGCCTCTCTCTAGCAGATATGTCCCTGTCTTCTTGAGCTGCAGCCTATAGACAGTCTATTCAAGACAGTTGCACCCCTTGGCACAAGGGTTTTACTTGCTGAAAAGTTCTGAGTGTATAAGGGTTTGATCACAGAAATTTTTTGTGTGGTGTCCTAAGTGGTTTCTCCTCCTAGTGGCAAGAAAGTCCTTTTCATCTCTTGGAAAGAGATCTAACCTATATGGTAGATCTATGAACCTGACTTTTTCTGAGCATATATTCAGTGGATCTTCAACACCTATGTGTGGCTGCTCTCCTTCAGTAATTTGAGGTAAGTCTTCCACGTAAGATTCACTAGTTAGATCTGTGAGTTGTTTTTAATTTATAAAGGTTATCATTGATTATTTTGCTTTCTGAAACATCTGATACTGTCTTTAGCTTAGATCCATTTCAGATCCACTGTTTAGATCTGTTTCCCTTGGATCATTATTAGATTTATCACTTAGATCAGTTCTTGAGTTAAATTTGCATCAGATACAATGTTTAATAAGTCTGTATCAGAACTAGTCTCTGTTATTGATATTCTAATGTTTTGATAACTAAGAAATAGATCACTGGTTATGTTTTTTGTTCAGATCTGAGTATTACGTATGCTTGAAAGAATTGGTTATTCTCTCTCAGTTCAATATCTATTGATGTGTACTAGTTGCTATTCTAGCTGATATCTTTAAAAGACATTTATGTTCTGAATAACTTCTCTAATTCTGACACAATTGAAAGATGTTATGCATGTTCCAGGTCTAAAGAAAAACTTGGTCTCAGTCGCAATGTTGGAGGACAAAGGCTATGACGTTGTTTTCAACGATGGAAAAGATTTTCTGCAACATAAAACAATGGGTCAAGTCAAGAAGATAGGGATTTGAGTTAAGAATCTTTGCAAGCTGGAGGTAGATGGTTGCGTTGCCATGATGGGCAAGGCAGAAAAAGTAGTGAGTCGAGATGAGGGAGAATTATGGCACAGGCGATTGGGCCATCTTCATCATGGAGCCTTGAAGATCATGCAGCAAATATCTATTGGACTTCCAATGGGAACACTTGCTCAGTTAGATCAGTGCAAGGGTTGCACCATGGGAAAGTATGTAAAGTCCACCTTTCATGAAAAGGAGAACCGTGCTTCGGTGATCCTGGAGAGAGTTCACACAGACGTACGTGGACCATTCTCGGTTGCTTCAACAACAAAACATAAGTATTATGTTATTTTTGTTGATGACTTTTCTCGTAAATGTTGATCTTCTTCATGCAGAAAAAGGATCAAACATTCTCAAAGTTCTGTGAGTTTAAAGCATTGGTGGAGAAAGAGTTGGGGAAGCAAGTGAAGGTTCTGAGGAGTGATAATGGTGGAGAATACATCTCTAACAAATTCAAAGACTTCTGCAACAAAGAAGGAATTCGAAGAGAACTCATAGCGCCTCATAACCCACATCAAAATGAGGTCGCGGAGAGGAAGAACAGAACGATTGTGGGTCCAGCACGAGCAATGTTGCATGATCAGGGCCTATCAATGCATTTGTGGGCAGAAGCATGCAACACTGCGGTTTATGTGCAAAACCGTTGTCCACATAGAGTACTTGGCATGAGTACACCTGAAGAAGCCTTCACTGATAAGAAACTTGATGTTTCTCATTTTAAGATTTTTGGCTATTTGTTTATGTGCATGTGACCAAGAACACCAGGAAGACGCTGAAGCCGACTACTGATGTTGGGATATTTGTGGGGTACATAAAAACACCCCATAATTATCGTGTGTATTTTCCTAACAGTAAGATGATTGTTATGCGACGGGGTATAAAATTCGATGAGGGGAAAGCTATGCGGTTGTCGCTTGAGAGGGAGCTAGACTTGCATGCGGAGGAGAAATTGTTGGTTCCCAAAGATGAGTCTCAAGATGTGGATCAGCCACATGAGGAGGTTCATAGAGTGGAGGAAGCCACTCATGCAGAGCCATCCATAAAAAATGGCAGAAAGTGCACCATAGAAGCTGATAGATTGAGACTAGATGCTACACAAAATGTAGGAGCCCCTACTTCACAACGCAGACAGAGACAGTCTCCTGATCGATTTACTCGATACATGGGTCTCATGTGCAAATGTATTATGATTGAACCATCTTCCTTTCAGGAAGCAGTGCAGGATCCCACTTGGGTTGATGCAATGGTGGAGGAGTATGAATCCATTGCCAAAAACAGTGCATGGGAAATTGTCCCAAGACCGGTCGACAAATCAGTGGTAGGTTCAAGATGGATCTACAAGGTAAAGTAAGTTGTTGATGGGAGTGTTGAGAAATACAAGACTAGATTTGTGGCTCGGGGCTTCTCACAGATCGAGGGGACAGATTATGATGAGACCTTTGCACATGTCGCAAGGTACTCTTCCATAAGATCCATCTTTGCACTCTCAGCACAGATGGGCTGGCGCATTCATCAGATGGAAGTAAAAATGGTGTTTCTCAATGGGATCATTGAGGAAGAGGTGTACATAGAGCAGCCTGAAGGATTTGAGATCTTCAGCAGTGAGTCGCATGTGTGCCGACTCAAAAGAGCGTTGTATGGGTTGAAGCAAGCACCCTGTGCTTGGTACACTCGGATAGACAACTATTTCACCGGACTTGGCTTCACCAAAAGTGAAGCGGATGCAAACCTATACCAAATTGTGGTGGAGGGTAAGCTTTTAATCATTGTTCTTTATGTTGATGATTTAATATTGACTGGTGATGAGCAGCTGATACACTCATGCAAGGAGGACCTTGCAAAGGAGTTCAAGATGAAGGATATGGGCCTCCTTCATTATTTCCTTGGATTGGAAATATGGCAACGAGATGGTGAACTTTTTGTGTCTCAAGGCAAGTATGTAAGGGAGATATTGGGTAAGTTTCACATGGAGAGTTGCAAACCCATGGATACTCATCTTCCAGGAAACTGGAGGAAAGAGGATGCTACTTCTGGAGAGGTAGTGGATGCTATTGTCTATCAACAGTTAATGGGTTCGCTAATGTATCTAGTGAACACAAGACCGAACATTTGCTATCCGGTTAACCAGCTAAGTCAAGCGATGGTTAAGCCTACCAAGCTCTTTTGGAAGGCGGGTAAGCATGTCCTGAGATCCCTAAGGGGCACATCTGAGTATGGCTTATGGTACAGACAGACGGATGAGGTGAAGTTGCATGGCTTCACAGATGCAGATTGGGCGGGCAGCCCAACGAACAGAAAGAGCACATCAAGGGGGATCCTTAGTATCAGATCTACAGTTGTTTCTTGGTACAGCAGGAAGCAGAGATCTATGGCACTCAGTTCAGCGGAAGCGAAATACATGGCAACGAGTCAAGCTGCATGTGAGGCTATCTGGATGAGAAAGATCTTGGTTGGTTTGTTTGGTTCTCATTTAGATCCGACAATGATTCTTTGTGATAATCAGAGTTGCATTAAACTCTCAATTAATCTTGTGTTTCATGATAGATCTAAGCATATAGATATCTGGTATCATCATATCAAATATTGTGTGCAGCGGAAGATCATGTTGCTTCAGTACATTCCTACAAAAGATCAAGATGCAGACATTCTGACAAAGGCACTCACCAGGAGCAAATTCGAATACTATAGAGACAAGGTCGGGGTGAAGGATAATCCCTTTCTTGTTGAGAGGGAGTGTTGAGATTCAACAAGAAGATCGAAGTGAAAATTATGCACCTACACTAGGATGGAGCCTCAGGCTATTTTTAGGTGGAAGTCTATTTTTAGATGATGAGCAAATTATGTTTATAGATGGTGAGCGAATTCTATTTATAGATGTATGTCGACTATTATTATCCCTAAATAATAGTTGGACAATAAATATTAGTCTATTCTCAATGAGCACTTGGAAATAGTTAACTAAAGTGGCAAATCAGTTAGCTATAGGAAATTCGAGTTCAAAGGTTGACTGGTAGGACATGCAAGTCGAATTAGTTGTAACTGAGTGATTCGAAGTTGTAACAGAGTTGGATATGTAGTTATGTGAGTTGTGAAGTAGTTTAACTCAGCTAAGTGAGTTAAGCTCAGTTGTACTAGTTGTAACTGAACTTACACTAGTGAGAGATCAGTGAATTAATTATTAATTAATTCACAATCAGTGATCTCACATGCAACTGAAGATTTACCACTATTAACTACATGCATGTCAGATCTAGTGGAGACCCAGTTGAGATAGCAAGTGAAAGGGACAGTTTGACTATCAGTTGTGACAATAGTGAGTGCACTCATGCAACCACACACACATTGGATGTGCCCATGAGGATTGTGCAGCCTAGGCAAGAGGAATTCATTCATTGCAAGGATTTCCATCAACAGGGATTGCGCAGAGGAGGCAAGTTGTCTGGAGGCAGTAAATTGGCACATGCATTTGCCAATTTTTGTATGACAGTGTGAGACGATTGTATATTGTACTGAGACCTCTTAGATTAGAGTTTTGTATGAGATTGTTTCATGATCCATGATATATACATAATATATGATAATGGGGTTTTTAGTTTTATGCTTTCCCAGTAAAAACATATGTGTTATGTGTGATTGATCTTTCTTCTTGATATTGCAATTGGCGATCGTGTTTTAAATTCCGCAAGAACGTTTGTAGAAGCGATTTTGTATTTAACAGTGGCATATAATTATTAGATCAGGAGAATCCAGGCAATACATAATTTGTATTAAAATTTCTACACTTTGAGGGCTTGACGTCACATTAGGGCTAGGGTTTGGTGGCGATTGAGGACACTTGGCATGTTTTGGAAAGAACCCTTGGATAGTGGAAGAAAGGCATAGATTGAAGACCATTGGCTTTTGGAGGCCTAGCGTTCCCTTTTCCAACTCAACGACTTGACCAGAAGTGTCAAGCATTGCCCAAAAAGAGGGTGACATCATGTTTCTAGGGTTTCTTTATGTGCAAAGTATGAATTAAATAATATTACTTTTGTAAAGGGGCAAGATAAGGGTTGTTGACCCCTTATCTTGTGTTTTACCCTAAGTTCTGTGGACAATTATGTTTTAGAACATTTTGTATAAATAGAGATCAACTCTGTTTCATTTGAACATAGCTCTCCCATCTGGAGGATACTTGGCTGCAATTTGTGCCCTACTTGGGCAATTTCTCTTTACCTCTCTTGGCTACATTATCTTGTGATGGTTTTTCTTTGTTATTGAATGGATGGATGATGAGCTAGCTCTCTTGGAGGCTTGTTTCTTGCTTTATGGTGGAATTTGTTGGTGAATTAGAGTTTCATCTTGTTAATCCTTCAACTAGGTAAGGATTTCATATTTATTGCTCTCTTTTCTTGGTTGTAACGTTAATGTGATGATTTCTTAGGGAGTATAAGGGCATACAACCCCCTCCAAGTCCATTATAATTTTTTGAAATAATTTTGGTGCAAAGGATACTAGGAGTAACAGGGCTTACACCCTCCTAGGTTTTCTTTGTTGGTTAGGGTTTGCCTTGGGTAATAAAAGGCCTTACAACCCCAAGGAAGTAACTCATCCAACTTGTTTAATCAAGAAACTCCATTTACCTAATAGAAAGACACTAATCTTCATGCATTGGAGAAATAAATCATTGCATTGGTAATCGTGAAAAATTGAGATATTGAGATCGTCTAAGTTGGAATATTTTCTCTGTGTTCTAAACATGTTAAGGCCACAAGGGCATTTTGTTTCTCCAAGTATTTTTTGTTGTTGTTACAACTTTAATCTACAGCCATTAGGGCTGCAGAAAACCCTAAACAACTTTCTAAATAACTCTCTTTTCAACCGTCAAAAATTGCTAGTAATTTCCCCCTATAATCTACTAGTTCCAGCGCACTTTTTGGGTGGATTATTTGCTAGTTTTGGTGGCTGATTTTTCTGTTGTAACAAATTGTTTGCTACAGCCATAAGGCTGCAATTATATCTCTGCAACACTTGTTTATGACAACCTTACATTTATGCTAAAGTCTTGCTATTTCAATCTTGAGTTGTACTGGTTATACCTGACTTCAGCGCTTGTATCATTTACATGACTTTTAGCATTTTTTTAGCAACTGTAATAATCATTTGTTCACTGATATATGTATTTTTTTACTGTTGCAAATAGGGACAGCAAGTTTAACTTGCTTGTCCAGCTAACATATAGCTTGTACAATTGGTTTTTGTTGTGTCTCGAGCAGATACAAACACTTTCCACAAGTACCCAAAGACTTGGCAACCTCAAACCACTTCCGAGACGTGCCATCAAAGCCATCTTCCACATAGCGACTTGACCTATAGGGGGATTCATCTCATCATCTCACTTTCCGTCTCATTTCCCCCTAGGGTTACCCGGGATTCCCTTCCCCCCCCCCTTGAGGTGATCACTTCACCTCTAAAGTGATGGGAATACCTATCTGAGGTGACAATGGGTAGGTGTTCTCTTAGTTGTCGCCATATTGTGATTTAGGTCAAGCTTTGCCTAACCTCCAACTTGTGTGATAACATGGCCCACATTGAAATTATTTTTTCCTTGTCAATATTTTTTTAAATATCACATGTCAACTCCATAATATTAAGCATTGAGGGAATTACACAACTCCCTCATTCTGGGAAGTAGAAAGCACATATTAACGAAATCACATTTCTCTCTCTATATATAGAGAGAGAATTATTTTACTTAAGATGGACACTGATTTCTTTTGTTAATAATATTTTTTTGAATGTCACGTGTCAACTCCATGTCGAGCATGGAAGGAATTACACATCTCCCTCATACTAGGCTGTATAAAGTGTCTTTCTGCGCAATAACAGGGAAAAATGAATCCAATAAGATACTTTTTTGCCATGCAGCCCACTTCACAAAGAACCATTAACACTTTGGTTGGATAACATAGACTAGTATCAAGTGACAAATCCCACAGCAGACATTTTTGAAGATATCATGCACCTTTTTGCACGCAGTGTTTCAATAAATGTAATTATCACGTTCCTTGTGAGTTATGAAATGGCCTCATTTAGAGCATGTTCTTTGTGTTGTCCGCTGTTGATTATATTTGAAGAACTCGCAAAGCAGCCTCTGGACCTCTCCAAAATTACCTGTTACAGTAACAAGACACTCCTTAGGACCAGGCAATAAAGCACGTGCACAAACATAAATGTTTTTCCATATCCTTGTGGGTTAAGGAAACTTCTTCATGCAGAGCATGATTATGTGAAGTCTTTGAATTACATTTGAAAAAACTGTGAAGCAGACACTGAACATCTCCAGAAGTACCTGTAACAGTAACAAGACGCTCCTTGATCCAACTGGGAAGCTTAGAAGTTGGTGTAGAGAAACTTCCCTTGAATGAATTAGATTCCCCTATTGATGCATAGCGGGCATCAACTAGCAATATAGCAGAATAATCTCCAATATGCCTGATTGCTCGACCTGTATTCATTATTATTGCAGAAGTTGGACTTCTCATAAGCAAACCTTAAACATTATAGCATACAGATACAATGTTACTACATTTAATAATGAATGAAATTATGCCAGTCTTGCACTTGTCATACCTATTGACTGATTCACTGCTTTCATGCAAAGATTTTCATAATATTCCCTTCCCCTTTGCTTGCAACAACGTAAAATGTTAAATCCTGATGGCCCAACAGCTTTTTCGTCTTTAATTTGACTGGCTGTTAATATGTTGTCCCTCATAGAGCTTGCTCCCAATCCATCAATATGTTTGATGCGCTCAATCAACTCTGGGTCAGACGGGCATGGATAGGGAAGTCCTACCATTACCACACATCGACCCATTCCATCGCTGAAATTGATCCCTTCTGAAATTTTTCCACCTACTACTGCCAGAAGAATGGCACCTTGTCCTGGTCTATCTTCTTTTGTGCTCTTGGTGGAAGATGATAATATGGTAGCTTTGTATTCCTGTAGAGTAAGCTCCACAGCTGCATTATTCCGAGGTTCTCGAAAGACATGTTTCTTCTTTTGAAGGGTGGCCAGGATCCCAGATTTTTTCCATGCAGCATAAATTTGACTCTCATAATCAAAAGACGCAAAAAATACAACAATCCCCTCGGGAACAACTGATGCTAAATTACAAAGTAGCCGTCCAAGCTCCTCGATCTGGTCAGATATATAAGAAATACTCACATAATATGTTCATAAGAGAAAAAAATGCAGACACTTTTAAGACAGGCCACTCAAAGTTTTTATAAAATTAGAAACACGGTACTTCTAACTCAACAGATTAAATTCAAATGACACAAACATGCACTAACGTTGCTGCACCTTAGAAAGTATGGTACGCACTCAAAATCAGTCCAGAATAATAAAATACATGTACCAAATAACGGACAAAGTAATGGTAAGTGCAAATACTTTCCATATCTTGTCGTAATGTGGTCAGGAAAAAAATGCTGAAAGATTTGCAGAAAGAATATTTAATCTCACCGAAATGTTGAATGGGAAGAAGTCTGTGTGTTAATTTTTGAAGGCAAACTTCAGGCTACCTAGAAAACCAACGGATTATGGATTGGCTAACCACCTTGTGACTGCATGCATATTTTTTTGCTCGAGGATCATTATTCTGTTCAAGTGAATACTATCCATTTTAATTTAAACTGAAATGCTACCAGATCAAGCGTGGAGTAATTGTACCCTCAGTGTTCTTTATTCATTAGTTTGACGTGGATATAACCTGATTTGCATTACTGCTTAGAATTCTTAGCATAGGTACTACAAACATTGTCCAGCACTGCATGCCACCCACGAATAGAAAATCATAACCTGGACATTCCAGGGGGTTTGGTTGTGATTGCTGCTTAACTTAGATCCAAACGAAGGGATGTCCCCCGAAATTTTAAAATGCAGTAAGATAACCTCATCATTCTTTCTTTCCACTATCAGTAGTATAACCTCATGATTCTTTCTTTCCACCCATCAGTCAGAACCATCAGTGATCAGTCGACTAAAAAATACATAAATATTCGCATGCATGCACGCACACACCACGCGTGCCCGCACACACACACACATATCCAAACCATTAGATACCAAATATACAAAGGTTGCTCATGTATATAGCATGTAAAGGTGAATATAGCAAAATGCCATCAAAACATACATTCTGCAATACATATAACTGAAATACTGATGAAAATACATGAACATTGAGGCTCAGAATGGCCTCTAGACTCGAGTTAAAAAATCATCATACTGTAATCAAATGAATACATAGCTCATATGAAGTCTAGCTCATTATCATGACTCAACCGAGTCGAGGAATTTGAAGTTCACTTTTTCTTGGTTAATGGCTTCAACCACTGTTGCCATTTGATGTTTATATCAATTGGCATGGGCATTGCTACCCCCCCCATGCCTAGGGGTAACTAGAGGAGATCATGTCTCGAGGCCCGCAATGGAGAACATGATCTACACCACGATGATGATGATCAGCATGTCTACAGATGGCAGCCCAGCAACCCCCCTCATTTGCTTCCTAGCTGGATCAACCAAGGCTCGTCACATTCAAGCAACCCAGAGTATGGGAGATGGTAAGCTATTGTCACCATGAGGTATGTTAGTCCTTCTTTCAAGCAAAGTGTTGTACTTAATTTGTCGGGCATGTGGATGAGGATCTTTGGTTGAAGTTGGATAATGGATCACTGGTTTGGGAAATTGTGTCCATTGCCTTGTTTCACCTTGGTGGTCAGCTTTTGTGCCCTAATCCCGTGTTGTCACCACTGAGGGGAAAGGGGTAATATTGGGGGGCCTCCCAA
The DNA here is from genome assembly GCA_000966675.3 of Picea glauca. Classification (NCBI taxonomy): domain Eukaryota; kingdom Viridiplantae; phylum Streptophyta; class Pinopsida; order Pinales; family Pinaceae; genus Picea; species Picea glauca. The sequence goes on along the minus strand of JZKD02S1687854.1, from coordinate 63,409 downwards.
GGGTAATGTTCCACTCACGATCATACTTGACATTTTCCATCCTGGATCATCTCATATTATACTAAACTTCGACTATGATCCATTCTCTCATGAGAAGAGGGGCTGAAGACCCAAAGGTTGTTTCGCAACTACTATAAAAGAATAAGAAAATGATGCTCTGGAAGAGAGTGAACATAGCAAAGCAGGACCACCAAAAGCCGGTCCAACTTGAGCTCTACTTAGTCAGTGCTCACCCCGGTCCCAAAAAAGTAATGCTAAAACCTGGAAACCTATAAAAGGGGCCCTGCAAATTTGCAAATTATAAATGAAAGCATGGACTGGAAAAAGGAAGAAGGGGGTTTGGAAAAAGATGGCATGCAAATATTGGGTAACTCAAGAGCAAGCGCACCCTCCACAAAGGAGCTCATAGAGATGGATTTATGACACCATAAGCCATAAAGTAATCCCTAAACCATATCATTTTCACACTTACTCTTGGTGGGTTTTTACTTTCCCTTGTCACTCTCGGGACCTATCCCTCTACCTGGGTTATTTTCTTTCCTGTCTAGGCGGCACACCTAATAGGGTTGGATGAAGACTCTCCCATACTTAAACTTGGTAACTCACATGGGGTCTTGGGCTGATGTGATGCTTGAAGGGGATACTGAGGTGAATTATCTTACATGGCTTATATCTTAAGTTCCAACTTACTTTGCATGTTTTAAAGACTAATGTTTCTCATGAACTTTGGCTAGCCATGTTTTATACTTTGGCTTGTTTTGAATGCCCTTGACATGGTTCTTGAGGGATGTCATGGGCTTGTACCCAGGACATTGTGCTTTTATTGCAGCACTTTGGCACGTGATGGAGAGCAGTGAGTCATCCAGTGACTCACCACCCTCAAACAGTGGCTCTCACATTCTCAGGACCTTGGACGATGGACAAATGGGTTTGGCTTGACCAATTCTGGTCATTATACCACACATGGGCTGGAAGCCCCACAGGCTGGGCAGAGTACCCCAGGGATTTTGTGCACAGAGGATGGAGGACATTGTAGTAGCAGGTGTTTAGACATCACTTGGAGATGCAGTTGCAACCCTCCTAGCCTTGGACGTTGCCTTTGGAGGCCCTTGATGTCACCCTTCTAGCCCTTGATGTCATCTTTTGGTTATGGTTTTGATGGATGGATGGGTACCAGAGATGATTAACATGGCTTTGGGTGAGGAGACACCTCACCTCACACTCTTTAACCCTTGGAGGATGCCACTTGGCCTTTGGAGGCAAGACGTCACCCCCTCCTAGCATGACATCATCCTTCTAGCACATGACATCACCCTTTATAGGGTTTTATATTGTTAGAGGCAAGTTAAGGGGTCAGCCCCACTTATATTTTATTGTTCACGAATTATGTGGACAAATTATGTTGAGGTTGACTCATATAAAAAGGGCAAGCCTCATTTTTATTTTAGATCATCACTTCTCACCTTGGTGAGACATACTTCTAAAATTTTCGCCCTTTGGGGGTTACTAGCTCTTCTAAACTCATGCGCTTGGCTTGAAGAGGTCTTTGGATGGAAATTTTTGCAATTAGGGTTTTATCTCATGGTTTCTTGGTGAAGTAAGCGAATTTTCTGCAATTTTGTTCTTATGCTATTAATGTCTCATGGTAAATTTGCTATTTCATGTTAGCTATTTTGCTTGGTGAACCCCTAAGAGAGAAACACAAGTGCTTCTTCCTCTCACAAGGTAATTTTTGTCCAACATTTGTGAAAGAATCATTGCTAGGGTTAGACTCCTAAATCCCTAAAGTGCTAGCACTTTAGGATTTTAACCCTAGACTTTTGACTTTGACCTAATTAAAGCTACAAGAAGGGAGAAACGATTTCTAGGGCCCAAATGGGCTTGCACCCTGTTATCGCACAATCTATACTTGTCCGTGCCAAAAGGAAAGTAGGCCTGGATTGACGTAACACGGAAGTAACCCTATCACTGTCACCCCAATAGGGTACCTCCTTCTCTTTAGGAGGAGGAAAACCTCACTCCAAGGGAGACGTCCCAAGACCTAGTTGGTTGATGAAGGAGGATAAGACAAGGTAATACCACCCCTCTCTCTAGGTCACTCAAATGAATGAAGTCACTTGAAATGGCTGTGTCAAGGGGGTTAAGGGGAAATAAAGTAAATGATACCTGCCCTTTACCAAAGAAACAACAAACATTATATAATAACCAATGATATCAATGCTTTCATTCAGTGACTTCAATATAAAAGTCTGCTACCAAGCAAGTTTATGCATAAAGAATAGATGTGTAGCAACAGTAATAAATCCAGAAATTGTAACTTATAAGGACAATGTAATAAAATATGAAGACCTTACAATGATAGTACTTTTGCGACTTACAATTTCTAGATTAATATAAGCCAAGTAATGACTTTAAAAGGGTTGTCAAAGTACTTATAACAGTAGCAAATTAACGGTTATGACAGCAGTAAACAACTTCAGAAAAGTACCTTGTTAAGGCAATTTAGTGAACACTTTTAGCATTTATTGATTGTGGCTTGCCTAGTACAAATTCTAGGTGGCTTATCAATCAGCAAATGAGTCTAAGAGGCTGTCAAAAATGACTGTAACAGCAGCAAAACAAGAGTGATGACAACTGCAAGAAACCTTCAGAAATGCACTTTGTAAAGAGCAATTTATGCACACTTTAACTCTAGCTGATAGTACTTTGTTTCATGCAATTTTCTGGGTTGATTTAGTTAACTTGTGAACTAAAATGAGCTGTTGTATAATGGTTGTAGCTGTGTTAGTAACAGCAGCAAGTTAGTACCTTAAAACTAGGTTAGTAAGTTACGTTGAGTTGGTAGAGATAGCAAGTGAAGTTTGAGTGTAGTCTTGTCAAGGAATAGGAGAGGAGGACTAGTGCCTTCAAGGGTAATGGAATCAAGGTGGGCGGCCTCTTCTAATGCTGCAAATCGATGATGATGATTCACAAAAGTCTAAGAGGGAAAAGTCATAGGAGAAGTAGTAACTTAAGTCCCCCTATGCTTTGACCTCAAGAGACAAGATGCTAGGGTGTAAGCAATTCTAGGCCCTAGCACCTTGCTCTCCTTAGCCTTCTTAAGGAGTAAAACTTATGCAACAATAACTAAGTCAAAACCCTTAGAGTGCTAGCAATTTAGGGCTCTAGGGTTTCACTAGTTACTAGATCAATTCAATGAAAAGTTTGGCAAATAAAAAGTAAGAAAGTAGCAATTTAAGTTTCTTACTTCAAGCATTAAATACAACATGCAATTTCATAATCTTGTATGAGCAAATAAAACCATAAAATAAACCATTCAATAGATGACAAATGCAGATTTCACTTACTTACACCAAGAATAATCATGAGAATACCATGCAAGATCACCATAAAACTTCCAAAATTGATCCAAGTTGCAAAAATCAGCCCTAAACAAGAGTGGCGCCTCACAATTTCATCCAATGACCCTAATAGGGCACAAATTTCAGACCTCTTGTCTCAAATGACAAGTTGTTATGAAAATGAATGTCACTTTCTGCTTATTTATACAAAATTGAACCTAAAATTAATTTCACGTCATAATTACTGGGTCAACCTGGCCAGGTTTTTACACAAATTAAATCTAGACAAAATAAAATTAATTTGCATCTAAGAATGACTCCAGGGATGACGTTGAGCCCCGCATGTGGAACGTCGAGCACGGAAAGTGGAACACTTGGCCTCCAAAGGCCTAAAATGATGCCCACACCTTCCACCAGGCTCACAAATGCCTCCAAAGATGAAACCCTAGCTTTGGATGATGTTTAGAGCTATCATGATGTCGTCCAGGGCCCTCAAGGGCTAACTTCCATGTGGGAAGAGCAAGGTCCCCTGGGTCTAGGTCTGCCAGGATGCCTCCAAAGGCAACGTCTTTCTTTCTCCCGGTGCAACTCTTCAATCTCTTCTTACCCCTGGTTGTGGTTTCAGCATCCATTTGTGGGCTTTAAGCCCCCCCATGAAGGTCCAAGCTAATCATTCCCTCATGTGTACCTGACCACCAGGCAAGGTCCTGCACCAACAACAAGTACGCCCTCCATGGGTTCATAAGTCACGGGGATCATAGCATGTAAATCACATCCAATAATTAAATTACCCAAACATGTGCATCGAACCCCCCCTTAACCCAGACAAATGCTCAAAGACATTATGCAATTTGACAAGTTAGGTTTAGAGAAGGTCTCAGAGTGTCCTATTGGGCTAACCTTTCTTAAGTTTGGGATGTTTCCCAAGTGGGATCTAGTCCAAGTCATGTAAGTGTATGAGGTGGCATTGGGTAAATATTTGGGCATGGGGTGCATGTAATAAGAGGGAAATGTAAAGTCTTACCTATGGGTGTCTTTCTAGAGGGCGAGTTGCACATTGTCATAACTGCAATTGTTTTCTAGGCAATTCATTGCCTTTTACTCTTAGCTTTATTTCTTTTGATCTTTTTCTCTTGTGCTTCAAGGAAATAGTTGAGGGCCATTGTCCTAGCTTGATGACCAAAGTTAACAACGTTATCCACAAACATTTCACAGAAATGAGAAGGATGGCTCGTGATAAGACTGTTAGAATATAAAGGATTGTGTGCTCATTTTACCACGACGATACCCTCGTCTCCGAACCACAGGCCGAAGCCTCCCTCCGAGCACCTTGACCTTGACCGAGAAGAGAATTTTGGCTGCAATCTATAGCCAAGAGAGGCTAAATGCACCAAGCAAAAGAATAGAAGCAAAACTGAAYARATGATCCCACCCAGAACTAGCGCACCACTTTCCCCAGAGACCTGCGCACAAAACTGCCAACTGCAGTGCGCACAACTGGCTCTGCAATTCTGAGAGTGTGTAATAATGAAACTGGCGCCCTGTATTTATAGTGGACTAGCCAATCTAACTGGGGCCGACCTGACCAGTCTAACTAGGCCGACTTCTCTTTCTGGGCATCAATAAATTCAATATAAATATATTTGTTCAGCCGACAACCTGTCTAGGGTTTTCTTCAATTCTTTGCTTCCTTCCGGAGGATTCTAATCTCGTCATAGCTCATCATAGAGGTCCATACCTCTCGAAGCTACCATAATATTAACAAAGACCCCCTTTCTCTTGGCTATGCCACCAAGAGCCACTACCCTGGCTTGGTGACTAGATAGGTGGTAGTGTCATACCGCTACATGCCCATGGTCATAATAGGTCGTCTCGTGATGAGACCTCCTATCCATCAACTAGTACTTTTAGTGTTTATCTTATTTTATGGGTCCCCTTTTCTTACTAAGAAGCTTTTTATTCCTTTCTCAGGAAACCCTGGGCGAACCATCTCGAAGGTTTCAACATTAGCTTTTAACTCTTGTCAGCTACTTTTACCCTCTGGGCCTTTAGCCCCTTCTTCCCATGAGGTAAAATACAACCCTTCCTAGTGTAGCCAATCCCAATGCCCAAACAAGGATAGGGGAGATGAAAGGAATAAAGATGGAAAATGGTAAGTATGGAGGGAACGGACGATAACTTTTCACAAATCCACCCAATAGCAACCCATCCTAAAGGGAAATCAACTTACTAGGGCATTGTTATCGCACAGTTTGTAGTTGGGATAATAGATGGATGAAAGGAGGAAAAAGTGGCGTACCTGAACCAATCCCACCACTATCACCTCAATGGGAAGGTTATTCCTGTTTAGGGAGGTAAGGCCCAAGGGCGACATCCCCGGTGACCTGGGGTTCTGAGAAGGCAAAAGGCTTAAGAGCTCAAAGATAAATTCCCCCTCACAAGCCACCACCGAGCAGAAAGTCCAACTTATAGTCAATAAAGATAAAAGATAACCGGAAGTAATAACCAAGGAGAATACCTGCCCGAGACAAAGCAACAAAGAACTACATGTGCAAGCTTGTTGGTTAGTACTTCATATAATCAATGACTTTCTGATAATAAGCAATTGAGAAATAGTATTGATGAAGCAAATCAATATTTATATGATAGCAATGATTACAATATCACTTCTCAATAAATGCTAAAGAAAAATTTGGCATTCAATGTAACAATATCAACACTTTATTAACAATGCCTTAACCAATCATTCAATTGCTTTAGAAGTAAAACGAAAGCTGCACAAAGGTGTTTATAGCATAAGAAGGTGACGGCAACAATAGGGTTAGTAGGATTAGTCTAGGCCAGGGTTAGTAAGAGTTAGGGTTTGTTCAAAGTTTAGAGGCTTGTTTGTGATCAAGTTACTCAATGCAAGAGGTCTTAGACCAGTGCGCTACTAGGGAAAATGGAGTCAAAAGAGGACGCAAAGGCTGAAGGACTAAGTGATAAAGATGAAACTAAAGACAAGAGGGTTAAATGTTGAGGTGTTGCTATAGCAAGGCCTCAACAATGAAACCCTAGGGGAGAGAGGCTCACTTTGGTGTAGAAACCCTAGGCCTCAGTGCTCTCTCCTCCTTCTTTAGCTCAATGGCAATTAATAAAACGGCTAGCTTGAATGATGATTGATCTAAGACAAGAGAGTTTGTAAGTGATGTGTTGCTAAAGCAAGGCTTCACTGGACAAACCCTAGGGAAAAACGACTCACCAGGTGTAGAAACCCTAGGCCTTGGTGCATTTTTCTCCTTCTTAGCTCAACAAGGACAAAACGGCTAGGCTAGAAGAAAAGAATAGAGTGTTTCTATGGCAAGGCTCTATCTTCTTCATGCAAATCAAATGGATTAAAATCTTAGTGGGGACATGAGAGAAGGACATTAACTAGTGCTTGTCACCTAGGGTTTGATTCTGCGATTTATAATAACATATGCAAGTAAATAAAACTAAAACCATTCAATTAAGAAGTGTTTGCAGAAATTCACTTACATAAACCAAGAAACCATGTAGCAAAACCCTAGTTGTAACACCTTTCACCAAGAGAAATGCCAAAAATGACAAGAAATGTCTTCCTTCAACAAGTGCGCCTCAAAATTTCAGCCAAAAACCCTAAGAAGGGCACAAATTTCAGACCTCACTGATGAGTGAGTGAAAGTTGATGAAATATGAAGGTAAAAACCCTCAATTTATACCATACCAATGACCTCAATTACATTTTAGGTCATTAAAAGGCCGACAAGGCCAAAATACCAAAATCATATTGTTTTACATTAAAAGTCTTAAAAATAAACCCTAATCAAGCAAAAGGAATATGTCATGCCCTTTCTAGGGTGACGTTATCCCTTTCTAGGGAAAATGCAGCCTCCTGGAGCAAAATGTTAGCCCTCCTTGGGCTTCTCCAACCTACCACACGTGCCAAACTGCCATGTCTGTCTACCAAAACATCCATGAAGCAAGGATGACGTCATGAACTTCCTGGGTGACGTCCTAGGCCTTCCAAGGCCAACGTTCCAATGAAGAGGGCACAACCCCCCTAGGTCAGGATCTGCCAGGGTGCCTCTGTGGAACATCCTCCTCTTCTTCGGTGCAAACCCCTCTATCCTGTCTCTGCCCCCTGTTGGGGTCTCAACATCCACCTGGTGGGCTCTTTAGCCCCATGGAGGTCCGAACTAATCATCTCCCCATGTGTACCTGTCCAATATGGTACCCTGTCTATCGGGCATGATCCTGCACATCAACAGCTATGCCCTCCATGGGCTCATAAGTCACAGGGATCATAGCAATGTCAATCACATCTCATCATCAATATTATTAAACATGTGCATAAAACCCCTATTACCCCAATCAAGTGCTCAAAGACATTATACAAGTCTGCAATACAAGTTTGGGGAAAGTGGCAGGGCGTCCTATTGGGCTAGTGTCCACTGGAAAAGGGATGTTTCCGGAAGAGATTTAATCCAAGTCATGTAAGTGGGTGAGGTGGATAAGGGATGTCCGGACAAGGGGTGCGGTGAAAGAAGGGAAATGCAGAGCTTACCTGTGGGTTCCTTTGTAGAAGGCGAGCTGCACCTGTCGTGGATGCAATTGTTTCCAAGCCCATTCATGCCTTTTATTCTTTATTCTTTATTGTTTTTTCTTCAAGAAGCTAATCAGGGAACATTGCCCTGGCATGGTGACCAGTGGTGGCAATGTTACCCACAAGTACTTTCACAGAAATGAGAAGGTTGGCTCGTGATGAGACCCCCTTTCTCTTGGCCATGCAATTAAGAGCCACTACCCTGGCATGGTAACCAACTGCTAGTAGTGTCATACTGCTAGGTACCCATGGACCTAATAGGTTGGCTCGTGATGAGACCCCCTATCCTCTGACTAGGTCTTGTTTTATTATTTTTATTGGGTCCCTCTCGTTTCTTGTTGAGAAGCCTTTTACTACTTTCTCGGGGATCTCTGGGCGAAGCATCTCGAGGTTTTATTTTTAGGCTTTATCCTTTGCCATCTTACTTTTACCTTCTGGACCTTTAGCCCCTTCTTCCCACAAGGCAAGGTGCAACCCTTA
>JZKD02S1687854.1:17331-27861 GCA_000966675.3 Picea glauca | reverse complement strand
TGTGGGTAATCTTCATCAAACTAAATAACATTTGTGCTTAAATCTTCTAAATCTTCTTGATGATATTGATGTGTTGATGATGGACTCATAATTGTGATGAATTGTTGATGTTGATGCTTTAGTCTTTGGTATCCTGAACACATATAAGTAAAACGTGGTTAGCTTGCTCTTGTATCATTTGTATATTTACTTGTAATTAATTGTATCTAATATCCTTTGATTCGATTTATTCCTTTGTAACCTTGTAAGTAACTTGTAATCTATTTGTAACGAAACACCCCTTAACGTAGTTGACCCCTTGCCCAATCTTTAGGCACTAGTCTTAGTTGACCTAGGGAAAAGGCTTGACTTACATACTAACCCTTGCATCTTGCATTGGYTGCTTGTGCATCTTAGGATTAGAATCCCCCCAAACCTTGTAAATAATTAAAACTAACTCCTAGAACTTAACTTTAACACATCTAGTAACTAAGGTCTACCCCCTTTGGCTTCCCTAGGAGTAAGCCTAAACGGAAGAGGTTCAGGTCAAAGTGACAACGTGGGCTGTGAACCTAGGCATTGTGCCTCCAAGGACACACTAAGTGAGCCGGACTTAGCTCACGTTTGCAAGTGTGTATAAGGACAGCAACACAACCAACCCAAAAAATTACAAAATCTCATCTTCAATTTTCTGTTTTAGCAATCTGTTAACTACAGCAGCAAATTTACTTAAAATAGACTGCATTGAAGAGTCATTTGCATCTAAATTCCATATCTTAATTTTGGCTCATTGATTCAAAGAAAATTGTTTATTTTCTAGCTCTAAAACCCTAGTCAATCCGCTCTTTTCAGCCCTCTTCCATTGCTGTTTTGTATTTCAAAAAAGGGGCATTTAAAAGTCTGATTTAAATCTGAAACTTACGGCAAGAGATATCATTGAAACAGATTTAGGAGTTGGCTTGATGTTTCTAAAAGCAAATCTCTGAATTTTTAGCTTAAAACCCTAATCGATTTGCTAAATCTATGCCTTGGTTTACTACTGTTTTATATTTCTGAAAAAGGCATTTAATAAGTCTGATTTAAGTCTGAAATCTCAGCAAGTAAGATCACTAAAACAGTTTGTAAATCAACTTGTTGTTCCTAGAACGCAAATCTACGATTTTTATGTTAAAAACCCTAGTTGATTTGCTTGTTTTGGCCTAAATTTATTGCTGATTTGAAAATCTAAAACAGGCTAATTGAAATTTGATTTCTTGCTCTTCCTTTTGAATTTTATCATCATTAACGGAAGAAATCAACAAACCCACTTGTAAATTTGTATCTTCATCTTCATGGAACTCTGCATATGGCTCAAGTGGTGCAATTACTGGTTCACGGTCATCCAAAGAGGAGTCGTCGTCATCCCTTTCATCACTGACAACTTTATCACGTGCAAGGTTTCCACTATTATGTTCTTTTTCAGCAGTAAGGAATTCCTGCACTCTTAGGGGAGCAAAGAAAGCTTGCCCTAAATTTGTTGGGTTTTCACTCCAAAAGAGGGAACAAAACTCTAAATCAAAAGCAAAGGCATAATCCACCAAAATGTTTCTTGGTTAGAATGAGGGGTGGATCTTATGCAATGCCTGGACAAATTTTCCATAAAACTTGGGAATAGTTTCATCTTCTCCCTTCTTAATGTGAGATAACTCCACCACTAGGGATATCTTATCCTAGACCCACTGTATCGATTCAACATCCATGATCAATCATGATCCTTCCACAATGGAGTTGCTAAGGGAGACTCAAATAGTGATCTACCCTTGTGCTCTGGAATAGACGTTCAGGTTCATTAAGGCTCGGAACCATGCCTTGTGCAGGGTCAAATCACGGAGTTCTTCTTACGTATTCCAGCGTGATAAAACCCTACAACAATGGAGTCGCCAAGTAAGAAATTATAACACACAAAACAAATCTCATCCATGTCATTAAAGATATATGAGGATTGACGAAGTCCCTGGCAATGGCAAGGTACCAGCAATCTCACTGTCGCTTAAGTTATCAATGGTGGAACAAAGTGTTCCAAACATTTTTTTATCATGTGGTGCAACAAGAAGGCAAGAGGATTTCTCCCCTACCCATGTGGGTTCAAATCTCACCAAGATTTGTTCCAACAAGAAAGTGGTGGGAGGTCTTTAAGCCCATCCAAGAACACATGTGATGTGCATGTAAGGGGTGTGCCCCTCAATTTAAATGGGGTTGGCAAGGTACCGACATTCTCACACTCACTTAAGTTCTTGAGGGTGGGACGAAGTGTTCCAAACATTTTTTTTGCACATGAGAATGTGGTGCAAGAGGAAAAAAAGATGACTTTTCCCCGACCAAACTGAGTTCAAATCTCACTCAAGTTTGTTCCGACAAGAAAGCAAGGTACTCTTTAAGCCCATTTGAGAACACATGTGAGATGCATGTAATTTACCCCTCATTTTATATGGGGCTATCAAGGTACCAACAATCTCACTCTAAGTGCTTGAAGGTGGGACGAAGCATTCCAAACATTTTTAAAAAGCCCAATGGGCTAGCTCGAGTGCTTGAGTGCTTTGAGCTTCATGCAAAGGTCTCAAGGTTGATCCCCTGAGTTAACTACCTTCGTTGCATGCCTCACTCAATGTTCCTACTAGGTCAAGCACCATAATCAATGCCGATGGGCTTACACTGGGTCCCATCCACAAAACGCAAGGAAGTGCCTAAGAGTTTACCTACAAGGTTTTACTTGGAAAAAAAATTGAATGCAGATGAACAAAGTTGATGGAGCAACAAATTAGTGAGCTAGCACCATGATAGTTGCAGACACACAAAGAATGACACTAAATGTTAAACGGCCTAACCATTTGTGTTTCATCCACATGAAAGCTTTAGTGTCNGCAAGAGATATCATTGAAACAGATTTAGGAGTTGGCTTGATGTTTCTAAAAGCAAATCTCTGAATTTTTAGCTTAAAACCCTAATCGATTTGCTAAATCTATGCCTTGGTTTACTACTGTTTTATATTTCTGAAAAAGGCATTTAATAAGTCTGATTTAAGTCTGAAATCTCAGCAAGTAAGATCACTAAAACAGTTTGTAAATCAACTTGTTGTTCCTAGAACGCAAATCTACGATTTTTATGTTAAAAACCCTAGTTGATTTGCTTGTTTTGGCCTAAATTTATTGCTGATTTGAAAATCTAAAACAGGCTAATTGAAATTTGATTTCTTGCTCTTCCTTTTGAATTTTATCATCATTAACGGAAGAAATCAACAAACCCACTTGTAAATTTGTATCTTCATCTTCATGGAACTCTGCATATGGCTCAAGTGGTGCAATTACTGGTTCACGGTCATCCAAAGAGGAGTCGTCGTCATCCCTTTCATCACTGACAACTTTATCACGTGCAAGGTTTCCACTATTATGTTCTTTTTCAGCAGTAAGGAATTCCTGCACTCTTAGGGGAGCAAAGAAAGCTTGCCCTAAATTTGTTGGGTTTTCACTCCAAAAGAGGGAACAAAACTCTAAATCAAAAGCAAAGGCATAATCCACCAAAATGTTTCTTGGTTAGAATGAGGGGTGGATCTTATGCAATGCCTGGACAAATTTTCCATAAAACTTGGGAATAGTTTCATCTTCTCCCTTCTTAATGTGAGATAACTCCACCACTAGGGATATCTTATCCTAGACCCACTGTATCGATTCAACATCCATGATCAATCATGATCCTTCCACAATGGAGTTGCTAAGGGAGACTCAAATAGTGATCTACCCTTGTGCTCTGGAATAGACGTTCAGGTTCATTAAGGCTCGGAACCATGCCTTGTGCAGGGTCAAATCACGGAGTTCTTCTTACGTATTCCAGCGTGATAAAACCCTACAACAATGGAGTCGCCAAGTAAGAAATTATAACACACAAAACAAATCTCATCCATGTCATTAAAGATATATGAGGATTGACGAAGTCCCTGGCAATGGCAAGGTACCAGCAATCTCACTGTCGCTTAAGTTATCAATGGTGGAACAAAGTGTTCCAAACATTTTTTTATCATGTGGTGCAACAAGAAGGCAAGAGGATTTCTCCCCTACCCATGTGGGTTCAAATCTCACTAAGATTTGTTCCAACAAGAAAGTGGGGGGAGGTCTTTAAGCCCATCCAAGAACACATGTGACGTGCATGTAAGGGGTGCGCCCCTCAATTTAAATGGGGTTGGCAAGGTACCGACATTCTCACACTCACTTAAGTTATTGAGGGTGGGACGAAGTGTTCCAAACATTTTTTTTGCACATGAGCATGTGGTGCAAGAGGAAAAAAAGATGACTCTTCCCCGACCAAACTGAGTTCAAATCTCACTCAAGTTTGTTCCGACAAGAAAGCAAGGTATTCTTTAAGCCCATTTGAGAACACATGTGAGGTGCATGTAATTTACCCCTCATTTTATATGGGGCTATCAAGGTACCAACAATCTCACTCTAAGTGCTTGAGGGTGGGACGAAGCATTCCAAACATTTTTAAAAAGCCCAATGGGCTAGCTCGAGTGGTTGAGTGCTTTGAGCTTCATGCAAAAGTCTCGAGGTTGATCCCCTGAGTTAACTACCTTCGTTGCATGCCTCACTCAATGTTCCTACTAGGTCAAGCACCATAATCAATGCCGATGGGYTTACACTGGGTCCCATCCACAAAACGCAAGGAAGTGCCTAAGAGTTTACCTACAAGGTTTTACTTGGAAAAAAAATTGAATGCAGATGAACAAAGTTGGTGGAGCAACAAATTAGTGAGCTAGCACCATGATAGTTGCAGACACACAAAGAATGACACTAAATGTTAAACGGCCTAACCATTTGTGTTTCATCCACATGAAAGCTTTAGTGTTGGGCATGCTTCATCTCCCCAACTGAGCTTCCCAATATAAAGGGATCCCAAAGAAATCATCTTCCTTGATAAGTTTATTAGAGTATTTTACATTGCCTTTTGATCACTACTTTCCATTAGAATCTAAAGAGATTGTGTCACATGTTAACCATCGATCTTCCATATATGTCCATGCATATGAAGTTGTAGTTGCAGGGTTATAGGAAGACCAAATCATAACATTTCATTTCTTACAACTTTTCCATCGTCCTCTTTGTTAACTGTTTTTCTGATTCTCGCCCATATTTAATCTGAAATCAAGATTATTCTTACAACACTAGTTTGAGCAATGGTTCCAACATTGCTGATTTTTACATGTATGTAGTCTATCCTCAATAGTTCGTCTTTTACTTTGAGGAGGCCATTTCAAGGTAGAATTATTTCGGGCATATTTAAGCAAAAAATAGCTTCAAAGGACCTCCCTGTATGATAATCACAGACTTGTAAAGATTGGTTAGGAGAAGCAATGTAGTAGCCATCTTGCCTTCGTAGGAATGAAGAAGGAAATAGACTTGTATCCCGATCCATGTAGAATTTTTCTTACCATAGTGGGGGAGCTACGGGACTGATAAGTAAAATCAAAATTTCTTCCCGTAGGTCCACGTGAGATGGCAATAGGTAAAATGCTCTCTGGCGGAACAATATGGCCACAAGAGAATAAGTGCAGTCGATCTGGTTGTAGGTGAGGAAATAGTCGTTCCTTCATCTCTTCTACTGGCTGAAGTGTTCCACCTGCCAGAACAACAGTGTGGGCTTGATCTACAATCTGCCAAAATATATAAAGATCAATTAATTCCAATTCATGTATATATTTATACATTCAACAGAGCAAAACTATGATCCACACAATGATAGCATAAAAACATGAACAGATGCCATCCGATTACAAACCTCTGCAAAAAGCTTCTCTGCATCAAGCATCACAAACTTAAGGGATCCTTCTTTATGTTCCTCTAGACTAGATGTGGTTCTCTTTGAAACAATAATTCTTCCATCACTGTCAGCATTAGTTAATGCAAGCAGAAAATCTGCCAACGTGTGAAAACTAGATATTGCACTGCTTCCAGCTCCAACATTCCAGCCTGCAGTATGCTGAGATTGCAAAAACTCACCCTCCAGAAGCAGATGTTTCTCCCCATAGCTGCTTACCTAGAAGCCAAAGTACAGGCAAAGAATCTCTTCAACATAACTGGATCAACCAATTAAAATGGTAAATTTAATACTAGTCTCTGAACTCATACCTTATGAATAATATTGCTTTCTTTCATATAACGCTGCAACTTAACCAAGTTGATATTGTCAATATCAAGTGAAAATAGGAACTCGTTGATAGTCATAACCACATCATTTCTTGTATCATTTTCACCCATTTCAAAACCTATACCATTAACATGACTATGTGAAGATTGACCACGCATATCCTTCTGCTGATTGCCTGATAAGCATTGCAGAAATGCTTGGATAAGAACCATCAGCATTTGTATATACCGTCTATTGCCAGCTCCCAAGCAGTTCCTGAACCTTTCCAGATAACCTTTAAGGTGAGAGTTCGCAAGTTGAAGCTGGATGCAATCATGTACCATTCAGAAATTGAACACATTTTCAACCTTCATAGTTTTGATATATGTTGGAAAACATCATCATCCAACTCAGAAAGTAAAATTGTCAAGAACCAACAAAGAAATTTAACCTGTGGCGTAGAGATTTGTGAGTTATGCATATTAGTGAGAGCATCAACAAGATTGTGCGCCTCATCTATAATGACAATACTGCCCTTCAAGTTAACTCCAAGAGATTCGCGAGCAGACTTAAGGAGCAAAGACTGATAAGGCAGTACCACAAGATTAGCTGATGGTATCAGAGCCCGAGAACCATAGTAAGGACAGGTGCCAAGTTTGCGTCCCAGTTGAAGAAGATCCTCAATATCTAAAGCCTGCTGATTAACTTCTTCTTTGAACTGTTTCTGCAGTTTTTGCTTCCTTAACAAAGGGCATCCAGACGTTGTGGTTTTCTTAATCTTTGCCTCTCCATCTAGTACAATCTGCCAAGTAAAAACAACCATCTTATGATGCAAATAATTAGCAATTTATGATGGCTTCCAAAGTTGTTGAGAAAGGTCTACAACACAATTGTATACAATGTAGGTTTGGGGGTTGTGGGGGAGATGATGTTGTCAAATCGGTATAGGATAGTCAAACCAAGATGTTGAGAAAACCAAAGGGAGAAGTTAAACCAAACCATGCTACATCCATAACTCTTTTCTAAGATCACCTTAAAGAATACAAGATTCCAGACACTACTGCCTTCAGCAGACAATTTCAATATTCTATAAATACAGTAGAGCATAGGGATTACATAGTTTGTATATAAAACATTCATGCAGAATTAACTCCACAACAATGTAGGTTGTAACCCATTGTTAAGCAAGGAAGTTGAGCAACCAAGAATCAAAGGAACTGTTAGTGTAGTACAGAAGAAGACTTTGAAAATAAAAAGACTATTAATGGATGAAAGTAGCCATGATTGCCACATGAATAATCAACAAGAAACAAATATCCTCATGAGGGATGTGGCAAGGATTTTACAGCACATATGTTTATTACCTGGTAGTTGCCCTCCTAGTTGACTATTGGAGCTGATTTTTGAGCTACAATGCAACAGCATGAAAAGAGCTCATCTTTTAACCATAAGGAAATGACTTATACTTGTGTCTTCCTTTTCCTAGATCTTGCTCCATTGTAAGAGAAACTCATGATGAGAACACATCATAGTCAAGTATTCCAATCCTTATTGTGTATCTTTCTTCCTTTCCATTCTGGACTTCATGTTGGATAAAGCTGACAAACACCCTAGGAAATGTTAACGAGCATTTTGAAAGGAAATACCAGTTTACAAGGAGGGGAAAGGGTACGTTAGGGGAACTTTATATAAGGGAGTGGAAGGAACACAATTGGTGGCCAGAGGAACTATCCACCGACCATAAACAAATTTCCAAACAATTCTACACAACAAAAAACTGATAGATAGAGACAACAAAAGGAACTGCAATAAGGGATGAAGGGGAAAGGCATTTACTGGATTATAGGGATGTCTTACTCTACTCTTGAACCAGGAAAACCTTGTAGCTAAAAAACTGTGGGGAAAAGTTTGGAATACCAAGTTTTGGCCAAAGATAGTGTTACCTCTCGAACCTGCATTCAATGTGTACAAAGTCCCAACCACAAAATGTAACCTCAAGGGAACTCAGGAAGGCTACCCATTGTCACCTCAGTAGCTCTTCCCCACTCTTTAAGCTAATTCTCCTCCAACACAAGGGAGGATTCCCTAGGAATAGGATTGCTAAAGATATATCACAAAGGCTCCAGGTGAAAATGAGAAGTTAACTTTAGCAAAACATAATTGTGAAAGATAGATTATAAAAGGGTGATGGGAGGATCAAGACAAGTGTCAAGTCCATTGGGCAAGTGGAGTGAAAGGATAACAATAGGAGGGTGTCTTGTTATGCGATTGTGTAGCCTGAATCAAGAACCTACTACAATCTTATCTTGCTGTCCACCAAAACAAAATAACTTTTGTAAGAATCTAAATGAAGAAAGACCTCCAAATGTCTATGAGGGTGTGCCTACTAATGGAAAATGGAAGATGTAGCTAATCTGACTTAAGAAAGAAGATACATAATGACATTTTCCAGCAATAAACACAAAGGATTTAAAGGGAGACTGATTCACAATTAAATTTCTTCTTAAGAAAGGCAAAATCTTCTTAATGAGGAATTTTGTTACCTATGTTCTAGCCCTTAGTTGACACATTTGATGCAAAATATTTCATCATAGAAAATCCAAAACATTGTTTTACTAAAGCTACTCTCACTTCACCTTGTGCCCATGGTGAAGAGCACCCTAGCTGTTGAGGCCACATGGCCCGTGTTTTTATGGATCTATTGGGGACCGTCCACCCTTGGAGAGCTACACATCCACCTTGGACGAGATCTAGGAGATTTTCATTGCCTACCTTGAGGAGTCGGTTGTGGATCTATCCACTTGGAGGCCTTTGGAGGCTAGATGTTGCACCATTGACTCATCTTCTTCCCTCTTTGATGGAGACGTCCCACTCTCTTGGGTCTATTTTGGTTGGAGGATTGTACATGTGGCTTGACCATCTCACTATTTTATGTATTGTTGAACAATTAGTTGGAGGAATTAATTCTTTAACCCTCCATAGACTAGATCTAAGAATCTCACATGAGATATTATTATTCTATTGTAAGGGAAGTTGAGTTAGAATCTATATAAAGAGTAGCCCTCCTTCATTGTCACTCATGGTTGGATTTTTGGAGCTTCCACTCCTTGGAGCTCAATTGACATATCTTTGTTGGGGCATATGGTTGTGTAAAGGTTTCTTTCTTTGTGAATGTGGGTGTCAATTCTTGAAGCTTCTCTATCTTGGTTCTTATTTGGTGCATAAAGATTGATGGTGAAATGCTCAAGTCTTTTATAAGCTAACTAGATCGATCATTGAAGGGATTTTTGTACCATTGGAGATAAGACATTTTGGGGTAACTCCTCTCCTTTTTCCTCTGTTGGTTTGATAATTATTTGATTCATTGCTTTGTCTATCCATCTTGGAACCCTAGCAAGAAGTATTTAGTATGTTTATCAAGCTATAGTTGATCTTGTTGGTCAAGGTTGCTCGCTTGACAACCCCTTCTTGTAGGGCTTTGATCTTCATTGCTAATCTTGATTAGATAAGAGATTATTCTTCCTCTTTGGTTATAATCTCTTATTCCTAATCCTTGAATGAAATAGACCAATTCTTAAGAGGGGTTTTCTTCTTGGCTCCATAAGCCTGATTGATTCACCTTGACTCCATTGCCCTTGTTGGATTTGGCTCTGATCTCTACTTCCTTCCATCATCTCTTTTAAAATCCTAAAAAAACCCAAAACATTGTTTTAAAAAGCTACTCTCACTTCACCTTGTGCCTCATTTCTTAGCTTTAGTGATCCTACTAGGGATACCCCTTGAGCCAGAGAAGAGCCAACCCAAAGTGAGGAGGATAGATTGCTTAAGTGAAAGTGGGGATTGTCCTAATAGTTTCCCCTTGAGTTGTACATTAAGGATTAGGGCTTTATAATTAAGTACAATTTGGGAGGTAACAACTACCATGCTACAAATCATATCTTGTGATGAAAATCACTAAGTTACCCTCATGTAATATGAGAGGTAACGAATAGCAACATTCTTATGACTAGCAATACAAAAGATCTTAACCCAAGAAACTTTTAGGGGAAAAGGTTTTAAAGCCTAGCAATATCTGTGGACTTCCTAAGAAAGGAGTAAATCAATGACAATCTCTTTCCAACTAGAGAAAGGCTAGAAAGTAAAATTCAAAGCCTAACGAGATTAAGAGAGGCAACCAATAAGTTGGCAAAGCTAGAGGCTTCGTTAATAGGGCTCAATCTAGCCATAACAAAAATATATACATCATTAGAAGTTGGGGAAGACTGTTAGCTTTTGGGGTTACTCCAAAGGTGTTTACACAATATGATGTGGGTGCATGGTGTATGGATTACTCTTGGTTGGTTTGTGATGGACTTTCACATGTGGAGGTGCCCTACTCTTGGATTGCTAGACCTTGTA
>JZKD02S1687843.1:105715-119707 GCA_000966675.3 Picea glauca | reverse complement strand
AGGAATTTAATTGCATTTTAATCTATGAAAGGAAATTGTGTAAAGGAAAACTATGTTATGTCTATTCTAATCATTCAAGCTATGATGAATTAAAAACATAAATTAAACTATGATACCAAGAAGTAAATTGACAATTGCATTAACCAATAATGAAGCAAATGAAATCTATCTAAAACTGAAGTAAGAAAACTATAACTAAGAACAGGAATTAAATCTATCCATCCATCAACATCCCTGTCAAAGAAACCCAAGTTAAAACTTTGTTCTATCTAATTAAAAATATGTTTTAAACTAGACTATAAAATCATAAAAGAAAGTATGATCTAACGTTTAACTGCAAACGAGGTTAGTGTAGAAACTTGCAAGTTTGTTCCTAATCTAAAAAACTAATACATGCTAACACATATCATCATCTAACCTACAAAATAAAAGCAAGACAATTAAGCTACAACAAATTAATCAATTAGATAAAAAACACACATGTATAGGAAATAAGAAAGAGTGGTTAAATTAAGAAATTGCATAAACAACAGAAATACAATCACCAGACTATTGATGGGCCCCCCATCAAGTCGTGGCTACCTTCTACAAGCACACCACGAACTTCAATAGGACAAATTCACCATGAAAACATGAAAATGCAGTTCTGGCACAATTCTGGCAATGTGAAATGTCAAAATAGAGTAAAAGCAAGTTTCTGGCAATTCTAATGCTTATGCTACTTGGTTAACAATCTAATGACCATCCTATCGGTATTTATAAACTTACAACGTAGGTGGTTGACCACAGGAGGGTCAAACCACCTCTAAATTCGGCAAATTACAATAAAGGTGGCCATAACTAACAAAACGGAGGAAGCCAATAATCGCCCTCTTTGGACAATTGAAATCGAGTTGTCTTCATCTTAGTAGCTGGAGGGGGAAATGATAAACAAAACCCATGTGCCCGATTTGTCCATCACTGGCCGCCAATACCATAACCTCCAACTCGCCTTGCGTTTTTGTGCAATACTGGGTGCTGGAACGAGTGTCGGATCGGGTATTGGAACGAGTACTGGAACAAGTGCCGAATAAAGTGTCAGAACTGGAAACATGGTGCGTTTTGCCCTGTAACAGCAGAAAAACATGAATTAACTCTTGTAAACCATAAAACATGATGAATTAAACTTGATTTAATCATAAAAACACAAATTACACGTACCTCATGCCAATTATACAATTTTATCATAAAATTCTTCAAAAATCTCCTTCAAAACGTGCAAAACATATATGTACATGTGACAAAAATGTATAATAACTGCCATAAAAATGATCATATTGCGGGCCCAACAGATATAAGTGGCCCCAACTTTATCAACATGACCCTAATTTCACCACCACCTATCAGCTCTTGGGTACATGCATGAATGTCACCAATTTTCACATTGAGGAGGGATTGTTATGCCATCTGGGCCACCTTTTTGTTCCCACAAGAGAGCATGAAAATATTATTTGGGAGGCTCAACACAGTCGGATGGCAGGATATTTTGGCATGGAGAAAAATTTGGCCATTCTATAGAAACAATTTTATTGGCCAAAAATTCAAAAAGACGTCAGCAAGTATATCATATCTTGCACTTCCTATTCCATTTCCAAGCCATCCATCAAGAAGAAAGTCTTATACACCCCTCTTCCTACTCCTAAGAATCCTTGGCAATCCATCTCGATGGATTACATGTCTGGCCTTTCGACCACCAAGAACAACAATGATTGTGTATTTGTGGTGGTTGATCGATTTTTGAAGATGGCCATTCTCACAGCCTGTAGGAAGAGGCAATCTCTTCTTTGAAAGTTGGGGATACTATATACCAAACCTCATATTGGGACAACAGTTTCCTCAACACATTTCGGTTGAGTCTCTGGTCACTGTTGGACACCAAGCTCACTAAATCCACTTCTTTCCACCCCCAAACCAATGGCCAAACAGAGGTCATCAATCGGATGATTATGCACATCCTACGCATGTATAACTCTAAGAATCTGCATACATGGGATGATTGTATTCCCTATGTTTAGCAAAGCTACAATATTTCTCTCCATATCTCCACCGACCATATCCCATTTCAGATGGGGTTGGGATCCCAACCTTTGAGTCCCATTGATATTGCACTACTTCTTGCAACCACACAGGAAAAATATCCCCATGTTCAATTTTAGGTCGAAAAACCCACCAGATTCATTGAGTAGATTCAACACATCCGCCAATAGGTCCATGATATTTTGAAAAAATCCAATTCTAAGTACAAGCAGTGACATGATCAACATCGGGTATCACACCAGTTTCAGGTGGGAGACAAGGTCTAGTTACATTTGCAGAAAGAGAACCTTATTGGGCCCCATCGAAAGCTTCGCCCACTTTTCTATGGGCCTTACACTATCACCAAGGTTGTGGGTAACAATTATTTTGAGCTCAACACTCCACCCTTCCTTGGCTTGCACCTAGTGTTCAATGTGGACCTCCTTCAGCCATATTTTCCACCATTATTGGACACATCGGAGATCGTAGAACAATTGACACCAACAGAGCTCAACCCTGACTTTGTGGAATAGGAATCCACTAATCAGATAGTGAACACACAAGTCAAGGGAACTCATCGGCATAGGATCCAGGTTTATCGGGTTGTCAAGGCAGGGCAACTCCTACACCAAGGTAAGTGGCTCACCTGGGGCCAAATTCAGAATTTTTTTTCTCACCTGATGGGGGAACTCAATGCAATGGATACCATTGCTTCCAAAGGGGGGAGGATTGATCCATATGGATATTGGTAGCCACCCACCCATTCCAACTAGCTCATCTTGACAGTTTTTAGTTCGACGTGTTTCTCTGTAATGATGAAATTGATTTGTAATTGTGGTTTCTGCACTTATGGGGTTGTCCTGAATCAATACACATCATCCAAGTGGATATTGGTGGTCACCCACCTATTCTAACTGGATTATTTTGGAATTTTTCATATCAATACATCTTTATGTATTTCCAGGGCCGTTTTGGGGCCCTAAACAGTGTTTTTTTTGGCTTGCCACAGTCAAACTATACATAGAGTTAGGGTTTGACTACATAATGTGTATTTCTCAAAAATTCATTTCCAATGAGCTATCACACGCCTAAAATGGAGGTTGTATGAAAAATTTAGGACCCTGGTAAGTTGAGGTACCAACTTACCCATCGAGGCCCACATGACTTTTGGTTTTTCATCTCCTAGGGTTAGGTTTTTTTATGTCTAGGGTTTTCGAATTCATGAATAATGTTAAAAAGGCCTCTAGAGCCTCATTGTAATCATTCTTCTCGGATGGATGTGCGTAGCAGCCACATCTCTTCTCGGAGATAGCTACCACCATTCGATCAAGTTGTTTCAGTTCTGCAGTTTCAACTTGTTTTCTTTATTCAATAGAAGTTATTGTTCATTGGATATATGTTTTTGTTCTTTGTATCTCTATGTTATGGTATTCAATATGTGATTCATTTCATTCCGCTCATAAATACAGATCAAAAGGAGTAACACTTCTCATTGAGACAAAAATTTGGACATTAAGGATAGCAGTACAACTTGGGTTGGACCTATTAGAGGCTCAGAAACAAATATTGCTTCAAATCAATGAGTTGGACGAGCTATGGAAATATTCCCTACACTCATCCACAATCATACAACACCAAAAGGCCAAATGGGATGATACATTTATCACGAAAAAGAAATCCAAAGTTGTAGATTGGGCATTATTATTTGATTCTAGGTTCAAGGACTTTAGAGGAAACTTTGCACCATATGGCTTGGTCTATCTAAGATTGATATAGTATATGACAATGGGGCTATCAAATTATGTGCCATAGATGAAGACAAAATTCCTTTAGTGGTCAATGGGCATAGACTTTCCTTATATCACTGAACCCTATCAAAGGAAGCCTCTTTTAGGAAGATTGCAAATAGATGGCCCGATAGTGAATTGTAACTCGTTCAGGAAGAACAAATTCCTACTAGATAGTTTATGTTTCTCTCTTTAAAAAAAAGTGTGAAAACTAGCCTAGCTAGCGCATTTAAATAAAAAATAGAATAAACAAGAAGGAAACTTCATGGTTTCATGATGGTTATGTCTGGATACTTCTCAATAAATTTTAATAAAGACTTGTTTTTAATAATCTTCTTTTTTTTCAGGATATGCAGGGGAGAACAATGTTGTTGCAACTCCTATTGTTGCAATTCTTGTTGTTGTAATTCTCTTTGTTGCAACTCATGTTGTTTCAATTCTCTTTGTTACAACTCCTGCTCTTGCGATTCTCGTTGTTGCAACCCCCTTTGTTGCAACTCCCTCTGCCACAAATTTTCCCATTGTTGAAACTCCCTTTGCTACAACTCCCTTCACTGCAACTGTTCTTGTTATTGCGACTCCCCTTTGCAACTTCACTTCATTTTTTTCCAAACCTCTCTCATCCCATTTCCTTTATTGCAACTCCAATTGAATCTCTCCCTCATTTCAAAAATTCCCCTTCTCCCATTTCCTTGGTTGCAACTCCACTTGCAACCCTCCCTCATTTCACAAATCTCCCTTCTCTCATTTTCTTGGCTACAACTCCACTTCCATCCCTCCCTCATTTTTCAAATTTTACTTCTCTCATTCCCTTGGTTGTAATTCCACTTGCAGCGCCGCTTCATTCCCCAAATCTCAATCCCCTCATTTCAATTGATGTAGATCCATTGCTACGAATCATGTCGTTGAAACTCTTCCTACACCACCATTGCTACAATTCATGTCCATACCACTAGCACCATGACATTTGTTGTTGCAGCTCCATCACCGCAACTCCCGTTGCTGCGAATCTGCTCGAAACTATCACTTTATGATCAATGTTGATTATTATAGTCCTGGTCGAAAGAACCAACAACGTTGATGATTATGATTAGGACCATTGATGTGACCCCACCCTCCACCATTGCAACTCCAACAACATCGTACTCATATATCCACTCAACGTAAGACATGATAGGTATGCGTTCCTATCATAATTTGCAATGATTAAGTTTTAATGGCATGTATCTATTATGATTCCTCTATAACCTCCACCTCAGAACGTCATTGCTATATTCACAATCTCCATACCCACCAACCTCATTGCCACAATTCTGAATTCTCCACCCGATAACTTGCATAACCCCTGTAAACACCAACACTCAGAGTTAGCAAAAGAAAGGATCCATGGGAGGCTCATTGATACATAGAGAGCCAAATGAACAAATTATACTTAAGGTTTATGGCAACTTCGAACAAATTCTGGGATAGGCTGGCTGGATGGAATACGTGTTGCATTTATAAGGATTTAATGACAAGATAATGCTAGGATTTTCCCTGGCTCATAGAGCCGAACACTCTATAGTGGTCGGGGAACATATCGAAGTCATGGAAGAAACATTAGCAGATGTCACTGACCTACCGAGGATAGGAGAACAATAGTACACAAGAAGAACTTTGCAGCCTGAAGTTCTTAGAAAATTCCTCGAAGATGGAGAAGCTTTAGTAAAAAAAGGAACATGTTTTGAATGTCAATATTTTCCACACCCATGGGAGTATGTGGTTGTCTTTGTGAAGCGATACTTAAAATGTGAAGGTCGCTACGAAACTGTCTACGTTCAACATATTTTATTGCTTGACCATTTACGCCACAACCATCCAATCAACATGCCATATTTCTTATTTCAGATGTTGCAGATGATGATTGCATTGGTTCAAAGGGAAACTAACCCAACATAAGCCGTATCTCACCATGGCCTTATAAATATCTTGGTGGAGCATGCACTGCATAAGGAGGGTGTCGCCTAGAACAAGATCATCCAACCACATGTTCTACTCACCAAATGTGAATTGGATGCAGTTTAGGATGCCCAACATGAAACGTCTTCTCTTCCCCCATCAATCATAGTTGCAACTCCTCTACTAGATACCAATACTACAGACACAGTGAATCCATATGTTGTGACTCCTCCACCATGGAACAATGCCATAGATACAATGATGCCCGACGGTGCGACTTGTTGACCAAAATTTGGTCACCTATATGTTCCTTCTTCTGGAATAATAAAAAAAAATGATATTGGAAGATGAATATTTTTGAACTATTATATTTCCATTGCATATCCATAGGTATCAGCTTCACCATGCATTTCATGGAATCAAAATCTAAGTCTCCATGACTAAGATACACATACTTTTGTCTATAAGTCCAATGGAGGTATTACAAGAAGAAATATGAAAAATGTTCTAAGTGACATGTTCTCTCATCCCCTTTCCCTTCACCTCTACTCATTATTTCATTTTATACTTAGTCATTGTTCCCATTGTCTCATTACTTTCATATTCCCCTTACCATTTTCCACACTTATCCATTTTTCCTCATTCATTTCCACGTTCACATTCATTTCCCTTTTATTTTTATTTTCCTTTCCATTTTCACTATCCCATTTTTCCATTTATTTCCTTTTCCTTTTTTCCTTTCCCAAATTTCACGTAATTCCTTTATTTCCCATATATTTCTTTTAATTTTTTATATTTTTTATATTTCTTTCCATATTTCATGTGATCCATTATATATTTTCCAAACTTAGTCTTATTTACTATGGCTTACCGTGGCTTTGCGGATTGGTGATATTTCCTAAGAGTATTTTTTATCTCTACTACCCTCACAATGCACTTTGACTTCCGCCACCTTCATAATGCACACAATTATTTTTACTACTATTTACTATGTAATTCCTCCAACACTTAGCCAAATATATGAGTTACCGCAGGTTCAAGATACTACATTACAAGTTCCGCGATATCCATTTTGCACCCAAAGATCCGCGATCTACATTATGAGCATCGAACTTATCACAGGTACCAAGCCCCTAAATTTTTCATTTCTCTTTTATCCAATTCTGTTCGACTGATTCTCAAGACTTAGAATATTTTACTACTATTTACCTTTCCTCTCCACTTCACCTACACTTAGAATTTTTCACACTCATTCCTTACTATGTATTACTGTGGGTCCGTGGTGATTTCCTCACCTACCTCTACATTCATGTAAACCCACGAAACCATCATATTATTTTAATAATATTTTTCCTATCCTAAGTTCTATGAAAAACATCTCCAAGTGACACATGGAACTATATTAACCAATGAGATACATCCACATGGAAGTTAAATGGATGGTTCCACATCGCAACTAATTAATGGAGACATGTGGTTGCATAAAAAAAGTGACACATGGCATGATTTTATTGGATGACATATGGCATATTCTTATTGGAAGATTGTTGGCCCACCGAGTGATGACATGTGGAAACATTTGGTTGGTTGACTCATCATTGTTGACTGGGMAAATTGGTGGTTGACTGGGCATGCAAAATTATTATTATATTCAACAATTTTCCAAGGGTCGAATCCTCCAAGCTCCATAGTCTCCTCTCTTCTTTAYTTCTTGTCAAGTGTATGTTACACTTAACACTATATAMCACTAAGRCTCTTTTATTCTYGTACAYGTGGGATACRAATAATGAAGAAAAGTCAAAATTCAACAAAGGAGGTCGAAATTAAATCAAGGATCCACATTTACCAATCAAACTTGATCAATGATGGTTGAGTCACGATCTTGTAAAGGCTATATCTTGAGCTCCTGACCTCCATTTTCATAAAATGTTATATTGTTGGAAATTTATTTCGGCATAGAAGACGGTGGTATAGGTTTAAAGTTATCAAAGTTGATACATTTTTCTAAGAAATTAAAATATCAGTCAGCAACATTTTTAATGGGCATGCATGACAACTCAATTTCACAAGCTCATATATTGAGATCTGGACTACGGATTTGGGAAAACTTTATATCGTTGGAAAGCTGAGACGATGAAGAGAACATAAGAAGTGGTTTACATGGTTTAAATGTTGGTTTTAAATTTCATAAAATTAAATTAAATTTGTCCTATTTTAATGGGAAATTAATTAAATTGTGAAAATAAAATTTTATTTAAAAAATTTTATTAAAAAGGGAAAGAAACAGTTGAGACGATTCATGTAATCATCAATGAAGACAATAAAAGGACAACAACAAGAAAGTGAATAGGTGATATTACGAGATACCGTCATAGTAAGTTTATGTTGATCACATCGTTATTTTTCTTTATCAAGTCCTTCATCCAGTTATTCCACCTCTTTCACTAGAAAGGCTTAACTAAATACTAATAACTCTTTTTTTCTCCTTACTAGGTCTTCCTAATCCTTCTACCACCCACCGTCTTCCTTCTAAAAACTTATTTCTTGTATTTATTTTATTTATGGTCCGTGGGAGCCCCAATCCCAGTCTTTAAGACAAATGCATTTACAATTTCAAATAATATGTAACAGACTATATATTTTTTAGAAATTTCAAGAGAASTACTTTGGGAACAATCTCGATTGTTATTTGTAACCTTGTTTTTAGAATATAAAGTATTTGAGGTTGATATATCATTATMTTTATTTGATTTTCCCATGTGTCCACTCTATTAAAGTTCTCTTATGCATGCAGATCRTCTTCTTTTTATTTTATGTGATCATAAATCTTTATCTTARACTATGATGGATGTGAGGAARTTTTGATTATTTCTATTAAATGTGTGGAGTGAATGATTCGTGGTCCTTTCTCAGGAAATTTATTTAAAAAGAAAACAAAAACATTTTCCTTTTATTTTGATTGCAATATTTATGTTTATTTGATTACCACGACGAACTTCTTTCAAGTCCCACATTCTGAATATTTAGAAATCCCAAGAAAATCTGAAGTAAAAGAGGAGTACCACCTCTATAAAAACGCAGGTGGATTCATATCCTCGTGAGGTTGTCGTTTTGGTCCTAACAAATTCAAGCATCAACATGACTCCACTACCAAATAAATCCAAGAGGTCCTCTAAGAAAAGGGGCCATCCTATTGCAATTCTGGCAAAGGATGACCATGACAATGACAATGAGGTAACCGATACCAAACCCCCAACAAAGAGATTCAAAGGGTTTACAAAGAGGCAAACCCATGTTCCAAGGAAACATAGAAGCATCCCTATAGTTGCAACTCAGCGTACAAAGAAGAGAATTGAGGAGCCCAAGAAACAGGCCTAGGAGGAGCCTTAGGCAATAGAAGAAGCAAAAGCCTCCCATGACACACAAGAACTAGAGGAGGAAATTAACCTAGAAGCTAAAGAAGCCTTGTCTAACACACAAGAATTGAACCAAGGAACTCTTAGAAAAGGCCTCAGCGCTCTCCTAGAAGAATATTCAGATGAAGAAGAGTTAGAGGTAGAAGCACCCACCGATGCACAAGAACCAGTGGGGAACCCTTCTCAAGAACAAGCTCCAAAAAAGATAGAGGACCCAACACATTCGCTAAGGCCTCAAATGGACAAACCCGAATAATCTGGCAATAAAACAAATATAGAGTAGTTGCAAGTTTTAATTGATAGAACAATAAGCATAATTGACGAAAAAAACAAGAAACAATGCCTCTTATTGAAAAAGCAAGAGGCACTCTTGAAAAATCAAATGATGTTATTCCATAAGAGAAAGAAGTAGAACTAAAGGGTCCTACATTTACACAAGAACCAATAGGAGGACCTCTTGGGAAATGTCTTACCCATTCAAAGGAACAACATGAAGCAAAAGAGGTTCCACCAGGAAATGGCCCAGTTGAGGCACCAGACACAAGGCTACATGAACCACAAACACATGTTGCTACTCTAGAACAAAGGATCACTCCCATATGGGTAAACATCCCACACTCTTTACCTATTTATGCATCTTTGGCGAGACATAACATAATGTTAAAAATGAAAAATCAGAAGCTTCAGATCAATTTTAAAATGATCAAAGATGAGCTTGGGGAACAAAAAGAACCTAAGAAATCAGTTAACCCTATAGCAAGTCCTCTTGTTGCAGGGGAGCCCTTCACCATCTCACAAGAAAGATCCCAAATTAAACAAAAGAGGTAGTTTTCCAAGCTACACATTTCATGATGGTTGATGAAGCCACTCAGATAGAGATAGAGCAAGAAAACATAGGATATCCAACAAAACATGATACCAATGATAAGGATGAGGCAGGAGAAGAGGTAATATGTGGTGTTAGTAACCTCAGGGTCACCCTGACTTCTATAACATTGAGTGATAATTAATTGCATGGGGACATGCAACAGTTTTGGGATGGGGGAGATGATGGGTGCCTAAATTGGAAGCACCCATCTAATACCTTTTTTCTTACCATTTTCCATTGATCACTTCCTTTTTTATACATTCCTTATCCAAGTTTCCTTACTTATCACTAAGTTATGAATCCTTCCCCATATGTCATTATTGCGATATTATTTCATATTTCTTCAAGGAACTTGCCACTCTCATGTAACAATGCTGCTACACAGGAGTAATATATAAGTTGCAACTCCTCACAGTGGCTGCAATACATATCTATTTCAATTCCAAGAACAATCCAACTATTGCAACTCCAAGTGTATTATTCGTGCTGCAACTCTAGCTAACCATTGTGACTTTCCAAACATGTTTTCTATTGATGCGAATCCGAGTACACCATTGATGTGATTTCAAATATAAATCCACCAACACAACAATCAATGTTGCAACCAACAATTAGGAAATAGTCTTCATAGAGGAAAGCGATGGGAGGAAAATAGATGAACAAAAGACGAATTAGTTTTTCCACCAAGTCAGCACATGTATATCTTTTCTAAAATTTAGAAAAATCATTATAACCAGATGAACAAACAGATTCTCACGGTTGTCCATCCATTCCTTGTTGGACACACCGACCACACTGAGAGGGGGGTGAATCAGTGTAGGGCTCTTTTTAAACTTTCGCTCACAAAAACTCCTTAGTTAGCAATCACCATTTACTCATCACTTATTACTGTCATTTATAACCAGTTGTATATGAACATATATCAACAAAACAAAAAAAACAATATATATCATCAACAAACCATCACCACAAAGAACACAAGATGTGTGTACAATTTTATTTTTATTATGGACTACAATCCTTGGGTTTATCAGCAACAACTGAATAGAGTTACAACTCCACAAGAACACCAACTCTACAATGAAAGACTCAACTTACACAACTCAGCACCAACTGAGAAGAGGATTGAATCCTCAACATATGCCAATCTGTCAACAGGTACGCGATCTGTCAGCAGTGCAACATGCTTATGTACGTGCCCTACCAGTAGTACAGATCGTGTATGTACGAGGCCTATCTATACTGTATCCTTCGTATTCCCTCTGAACAATTAGGGTTTTATCTCCTTGAAAAAACTCAGGTCCTTTGCAACCTTTAGTCTCATATACTTCATCCTTTCACTGTCCAATATGTACCATAACCAATCACAACACATCTATGCTCTACAACAACTTACTCATGCTCCTCAACCATACAATATGAATGTTACTCAATCATAAGNACCGATACCAAACCCCCAACAAAGAGATTCAAAGGGTTTACAAAGAGGCAAACCCATGTTCCAAGGAAACAGAGAAGCATCCCTATAGCTGCAACTCAGCGTACAAAGAAGAGAATTGAGGAGCCCAAGAAACAGGCCTAGGAGGAGCCTTAGGCAATAGAAGAAGCAAAATCCTCCCATGACACACAAGAACTAGAGGAGGAAATTAACCTGGAAGCTAAAGAAGCCTTGTCTAACACACAAGAATTAGACCAAGGAACTCTTAGAAAATGCCTCAGCGCTCTCCTAGAAGAATATTCAGATGAAGAAGAGTTAGAGGTAGAAGCGCCCACCGATGCACAAGAACCAGTGGGGAACCCTTCTCAAGAACAAGCTCCAAAAAAGATAGAGGACCCAACACATTCGCTAAGGCCTCAAATGGAAAAACCCGAATAATCTGGCAATAAAACAAATATAGAGTAGTTGCAAGTTTTAATTGATAGAACAATAAGCATAATTGACGAAAAAAACAAGAAACAATGCCTCTTGTTGAAAAAGAAAGAGGCACTCTTGAAAAATCAAATGATGTTATTCCAGAAGAGAAAGAAGTAGAACTAAAGGCTCCTACATTTACACAAGAACCAATAGGAGGACCTCTTGGGAAATGTCTTACCCATTCAAAGGAACAACATGAAGCAAAAGAGGTTCCACTAGGAAATGGCCCAGTTGAGGCACCAGACACAAGGCTACATGAACCACAAACACATGTTGCTACTCTAGAACAAAGGATCACTCCCATATGGGTAAACATCCCACACTCTTTACCTATTTATGCATCTTTGGCGAGACATAACATAATGTTAAAAATGAAAAATCAGAAGCTTCAGATCAATTTTAAAATGATCAAAGATGAGCTTGGGGAACAAAAAGAACCTAAGAAATCAGTTAACCCTATAGCAAGTCCTCTTGTTGCAGGGGAGCCCTTCACCATCTCACAAGAAAGATCCCAAATTAAACAAAAGAGGTAGTTTTCCAAGCTACACATTTCATGATGGTTGATGAAGCCACTCAGATAGAGATAGAGCAAGAAAACATAGGATATCCAACAAAACATGATACCAATGATAAGGATGAGGCAGGAGAAGAGGTAATATGTGGTGTTAGTAACCTCAGGGTCACCCTGACTTCTATAACATTGAGTGATAATTAATTGCATGGGGACATGCAACAGTTTTGGGATGGGGGAGATGATGGGTGCCTAAATTGGAAGCACCCATCTAATACCTTTTTTCTTACCATTTTCCATTGATCACTTCCTTTTTTATACATTCCTTATCCAAGTTTCCTTACTTATCACTAAGTTATGAATCCTTCCCCATATGTCATTATTGCGATATTATTTCATATTTCTTCAAGGAACTTGCCACTCTCATGTAACAATGCTGCTACACAGGAGTAATATATAAGTTGCAACTCCTCACAGTGGCTGCAATACATATCTATTTCAATTCCAAGAACAATCCAACTATTGCAACTCCAAGTGTATTATTCGTGCTGCAACTCTAGCTAACCATTGTGACTTTCCAAACATGTTTTCTATTGATGCGAATCCGAGTACACCATTGATGTGATTTCAAATATAAATCCACCAACACAACAATCAATGTTGCAACCAACAATTAGGAAATAGTCTTCATAGAGGAAAGCGATGGGAGGAAAATAGATGAACAAAAGACGAATTAGTTTTTCCACCAAGTCAGCACATGTATATCTTTTCTAAAATTTAGAAAAATCATTATAACCAGATGAACAAACAGATTCTCACGGTTGTCCATCCATTCCTTGTTGGACACACCGACCACACTGAGAGGGGGGTGAATCAGTGTAGGGCTCTTTTTAAACTTTCGCTCACAAAAACTCCTTAGTTAGCAATCACCATTTACTCATCACTTATTACTGTCATTTATAACCAGTTGTATATGAACATATATCAACAAAACAAAAAAAACAATATATATCATCAACAAACCATCACCACAAAGAACACAAGATGTGTGTACAATTTTATTTTTATTATGGACTACAATCCTTGGGTTTATCAGCAACAACTGAATAGAGTTACAACTCCACAAGAACACCAACTCTACAATGAAAGACTCAACTTACACAACTCAGCACCAACTGAGAAGAGGATTGAATCCTCAACATATGCCAATCTGTCAACAGGTACGCGATCTGTCAGCAGTGCAACATGCTTATGTACGTGCCCTACCAGTAGTACAGATCGTGTATGTACGAGGCCTATCTATACTGTATCCTTCGTATTCCCTCTGAACAATTAGGGTTTTATCTCCTTGAAAAAACTCAGGTCCTTTGCAACCTTTAGTCTCATATACTTCATCCTTTCACTGTCCAATATGTACCATAACCAATCACAACACATCTATGCTCTACAACAACTTACTCATGCTCCTCAACCATACAATATGAATGTTACTCAATCATAAG
>JZKD02S1687843.1:40746-71354 GCA_000966675.3 Picea glauca | reverse complement strand
TTATTGGATAATAATTCTACATTGATATAACATTTGAAGAAAAAAAATTATAATTATGTTATTACTGATTCACCCCCCCTCTCAGTAATCCAACATCCTCAAGGTTGTGTTTGGGATGTCTGCCTCTTTCATCCTAATTTGATGTTATCCAGAAGATAGATCAAGATTAGTGAAAAACTTTGCTCCATGAAGTTCATCAAGGAGATCATCAACAATAGGGATGGGAAATTTGTCCTTGATTGTCAACTTATTGAGATCCCAAAAATAAGGACACATGTGCCAAGTGCCTTCTTTCTTTAATACCATGACTATTGGTGATGAGTAAGGACTTTTAGTGGGACATATGACGCCCACCTCCAATAGCTCATGAATGATATTTTTTGTTTCCTTCTTTTGTTAAAAAGGGTTGCGATAAGCACATACATTTGGTGGTTTACTTCCTCTAATTAGGGGAATTCCATGGTCATGCTCTTCTCAAGAAGGGGGTAAAACCTTTGGTATCTCAAAGACTTGATGATGCTTGTCAAGGACTAGCTGCAAGCCTAGGTGTATTTCTTGTGTTGGGTTATCCATAACCTGTATGGCATTAAATTGAGAAATAATTCTAGAGTGTCCCTTCTTTAATAACTTATCCATATGATGAGAGTCGACTATTTCAAGAGATCCTACCTACATTCCTCAAAGGGTGTGTACATGACCCTCTTTAGTGAAACTCATATGGGGTTATTTGAAATCAATGGTGACCGGTCCTAACATACGTAGCCATTTCCCCCCCAATATTGTATCACACCCACCCATATTGATGGAAAATAAATGGTTTTTGAGTTAATAGTCTCCCATCTAGAGTCTAAAATTTTCACATCTTCCCTCACATTTCATCATACCTCCATTAGTGATCATGATTTTAAAGTTGTGCACTGAGTGTGCAAAATAATGGGTTTCTTCTTCCACTCTTTTGTGAATGAAATTGTGAGTGTTACCACTATCAACTAGGACTATGAATTTATGGTGCTTGATGTAACCCATGAGTTTCAAGGTTTGTGGAGTTGAAATGCCTAATAACGCATGTAGGGAGATAAGTGGTTCTTCATCAGAGAATGGAGGTTCAATATCCACCCAAGTTTGAGTGTTGGTGTCTTGAACTTGTATCTCTGGTGTATCTTCAATACTTGTGTCTTCGATCAAGTCGTGAGTGGTCATATCAATTTGAAGAAATTTATGTTCTTTACATTGATGACCTGGAGAATATTTTTCATCACAATCATAACAAAGTCCTTGTCTTTGGTGATATTCCATTTCCACTGGAGATAACCTTTGTACTTTCAAGGGATGAGTAGGATTTGTGGTTGGGGAAGTACCCTAGGGAGGATGAGTGTGAGGAATGAAGGTTGTTTTCTTGTTTGTGCATTGATAACCATCTCTTCTTCTAGGGCCCTTTATGTCGCTTCCAACCATGTAATTTGACATTACAATCTAATTTGTTCTCAAATATCCTCCTTGAGGCCACTAATGAAACATTCTTTATAGAAAGAATCAATTAAGTTCTTTGTATAGATAACTAATTGCTCAAAGGCCATCATAAAGTCTATGATTGAGCATGTTCTGCGTAACTTGGTAAGCCGCCCCAAATAGTGAGTATCTTTCATGAAATGTGGATAAATCGATTTAACAATCTAACTCCAAGCGATATATCCTACATATGCGTTTTTATTCCATTCTCACCATTGCCATCATTATGGTTCTGGATACAATACCCCCACCCATAGTTTCATCATGTCATCAATAATGCCCTGGAGGGAAAAGTAATGTTCCATCTAGGTGACCCATCTAAGCAGGTCAGAACCATCAAACTTGTTCAGGTCCACCTTAAAAGAATGATGCCATATGTTATAAGCCATTGATATATTGTTGTGTGGACCCAACGGGGGTTGTGGGTGGTTAAATAGTCATGAGTGAGAAGTTTCTTCATGTTGTGGATCAATGTGCTATGGAGTCCAATGATTTTCTTTTGGTATGCCCCGATTTTGCATATTCGTTAACTTCTAAATAAACATATTTTGAATGTTGTTGAGATTCTCCTCCAGCTTCTTATGCAACATCTCATTGAACCCACCTATGTCATCCTAAATTTTCTTAAGCTACTCATCCACGCAGTCCAACCTACTTGTAGTAGATCGGGTGTTCATATTGTCCGGATAAGTATGGGGGTTTATAGGTACCCATCATGGGTGAGCTCACTAAGACAAGTAAATGGGTCATGGGGACAAGGGAGTGTCAAGTGTTATAGCTCTCTAATATATGTGCAGGGTCCAACAATAGTACTTAGTCCAATATCTCAAGGAACTAACTAAGGAGGCTCAATCATTCCCTTAATCGTACTACTTGACTACCTAGGTACTAAAGAGTGATCTCCCCAAGTTGTATTCTCATTGTACTATATAAACAAGACGACCGATTAGTTTATCTAAGGCTAGTTTGAGGTGTACCTAGGGGAATACCTATATACCCAAGGGTACCTGGAAGTGAGATTCTGTATACAGGTAATGTCTAATGCAGTACTACTCGGAAGGGTACCAACAGGGGTTACAAGCGTTTCCAACAATGTGATTCCACTTGTATTTCCTACGTGTATTCTTCCCCTATTGCAGTTTTATATGTTGAACGATAGATCACAATGTTATTTAAAGATGCTAGAACATGTCTCCAAAAAATTCAAAATTTATGAGCTTGTTAACCCCGTAAAAAAAACTATTCAAATCACTAGAAAATAACTTGTGCAAGGTAGGGCTTGAGGTTGAAAATGTAAAATGGTCACAATTATGACCGCAGTTATGAAATGGCATGGCTTTTATGGATTTAATGGCATTGTTTCGACTGAAATATGTGCACTCTGTCAAAATATATCTAATATACAAAATTCGTGGTCGTAAAAAAAAACCCTAAAAAATTACAGATTTTGAATTGACGACATCTCCACTTCATGGACCGTGTTTTGAACGATTTATTTTTTCAAATTGAGTATTTTTTCGAGAGGAATCCATATATATGGTTGGTTTCTTCAAATTATGCATAGAAAAATTCAGAAATCGACCTGAATATTGTCATCTTCTTTTTCCCATAAAAAATCGACAAAAGGAAAAAATATATATCACACTTTGTGCCAAAACATTCTCCCACTTCATGCTCAAAAATGATCTCTAATGCCACTTGTAGTGTAGCTAACTCTAAAACTTTAGAGCAATCATATAAAATGCAGTGCAAAACCCAAGAACACAAGATAAAAAAGAAGAAGATAAAAATAAAGAGATATGTTCACTTTCCTCTTCAAGGGGGCAACCTCCAAGAGCAATGTTCCAAATACAATAACAATTCTTGACAAAACAATACATAATCTTCTACTCAATATATAGCTATCCATAAAGAATCTTAACTACATATGTACCTCTTATAATGAGGGTTGGCCAGCTATGTCGAACCTTATTACTAAAAATGACCATTTATTACAATGAGTGAGTATCAACTAACTATTTAATGAACCTTATCCAAGAAAGGTGGCCTCATACATAAATAAAATATCTAAGTAAGAAAATTAAAATATAACCCTAACAAATTTACACATACATGACTTGCTACTATATACATAAACTTTTCATTAACATTTCTAACATTGATGTCATAATCCTCTTATACTTCTAACAAGTCATTCTGTATAAACTTTATAATCATTCACATAAAATGACATTATAACCACATCATTTAAGTATTTTAATTTATAAAATACTAAAATGTTTAAATATCCAATAGTCATTCTTTACTCAAGCTTATATTTAATTTTCATTAAAAATCTTGACCATACAAATTGGCATATAAGTGAACTATAACTTACTACACAAACAAAACATCCACATTCACACAGCATTACATAAATAATTATATACAACACAAATTTAGGTCACCCCAGCAAAACATCCACATCCACATAACATTAAATACGACACAACTTGCAACAATAATTTCAACAAGCCATGAGAGGGTCACAATAGTTCAATAACCTATGAAAATCATACATAGAATCATATAGGCCTTTTTTGTGTTATAATAGCATTGATTTTTATAAGATTAAATGTATTGGAAAATACAGTGTTTTGAGTGGAAAGTACAGTGTTTTTATAAGATTAAAGGTATTGGAATATAGTTTAGAATTACTTCTAAACTATAAAATCATCTGTACAATACTTCCATTATTTTCTTTATTTTCTTTTCTTTTGTTTATTGTTTTTTTTTTCTTTTTAGTTTATTGGAAGACATATTTGTGTCACTTCTGCCATGTTTTAAGGAGTAAGTTAATTCAGGAGTAATCTTCCCTTCTAAGTTTTACTTTTCAAACAAAAAATTTTCACATTTTCAGGGTAGTTTGAGTTTTACATGGATCAATGAATTTCACATGAATCAATGTTCCATGAATTTCAGAATCTTATAGCATGGATTATACTTCATTTTAAACCAACCCAGATACTCATAAAATCTATCAGAATTCTGAATTAACCAAAAATTTAAAAAACAGACAGCCAAAAATCCTACCAGAAAAATAACTCAATAGAAAAGATTGCACCGGAGTTAGCCCACTCCATGTTTTAATGTTTTAATGGCAGAGACATTTACCATGTTTTAATGGCAATGACCTTTACCAGGTCTGGACAAGAGTCAAAATTTAATTAGCAAACAGCTAGAATTACTGCAGAGCTCTAGCTAACAAGGTCAGCACAGAGAACCATTATCTCTGTGTTCACAGAACCTTTTCCGAAAGGGACTTCTTATCAGAAGATAAGCAATGGCGGGGCCCTGATGCATGTATGTAGACTGTGCAAATCACAAGCCCAGTCAACTCCATTACTCTACTCTGAATATGAGATCATAAAGCTGTATTTTCCAACCAAAAAAAAAAAAGTCACCTTTAGGCAGGATGGTCAGGATTATCTGTTGAGTCGTCACTCTCGTTACGTACATGTGAACACCTTCGTACGCTGTTACATTTTACCAAATCTCTCGCTCAAGTTTGTTCTTTTCAGCGCAACCATTTCACTGGCGACTAAATGCGCGAAGGTGATGGGCTGTCATGTGGGCGCTACAGAGCCAGGTACAAAACATGATCTGAAACACAGACCTACAAAACCGACATTTCCTGGTCAGGTGGGGTAGGGAAGTGGAAGCCATTGAAATGAAGTAAATAAGGATATAAATGCAGTCACATTCAAAGATATTTGCACTGCTTTTGAGTTCTGTAATAATTTTATTTTGGTAGTCTGAATTTGATTATAATTTTTTTATTTTAACAAGAACACCCATCAATCAACGTCCATCAAAAAAATACAGGATAAACATGCAACCAACAAAGTAATACATCATTCAACCATGCAATAATAAATATTGTACAAGTTAAAATATACAATAACATTATTTTAGTTTATTGAATTCAGATTCTACTCTACTGCCATGTAATTGGACAAACTCTCCATGAATTCCACCATATAACGACCCAACTTCAATCATAACTCAAATTTCTATCAAATTCTTGAGCGAAAAGAAGCGAGATTAGCTTTTTACTCCCACTGAGACGCTGCATTCCGTAGATGTGTTAATTGACTTGAGATATGTCCACCAAAGTCGCGAGTTGGAATCCCTGGCGAAATCAATGGCCGCTGCTTTGTATACTGATTGGCTCCGCCCCGGTCGTTTCTCTTTTTGTTCTTTGCGGTGGGCTCGCCACTGAAGTAACGCGGCGGGGTACCCGACAAGATATTCGCTCAGTGACAGCGGCTTTCATCTTCATATATATAATGAGCGATTGGATTGACATCTGCCGTGCCGTGCCGTATCGGGTGAGGATTTTATTGCAATATCTACGAACGATTTGTGTTATTTTTCACTGCCATTGATACTTAGCAGACAGGGTTGAAATTTGCTTTCAAACTCTCCGTCGATGTCAAAACGCTGTATATCAAGACTGTCCTTCAATTTACGTTATAAAATATTGCCTAAACGTTCTATTCTATGAAATGAATGATTTTGTAGGAGATATTGTTTTGGAGACATTTCTCGAAAATTCAATCAGAAATCATTAGATATATAGATTTGAGTGGTTAAGTTTGTATAATCATAGTGTAGATTTTTACTGATAAAGTTTATGGAGGTATACATACCCTAACCCTAACCCTACCCCATTGTGAATTTGAACTTTTTTCCAGCCGAAAAAATTACTGGATTATATTATATCAATATAATGTGTTCTCACAACAACAATACATCTGAAGATGGAGTAAAAAAACAAAAAACCGAGTGCTTATTTTACCTACATGTGGTCTGCCAACCAAGGATGTAAGAAGATAGATCAGTTCAGAAAGAGGGAGTATCAGACTACAAGAGAAGTATCAGTAGAATTGTGACAAGGAGACCAGAAATTTTGATGCTCTAAGTGACTATTGACTCCGGTCCTAAAAGATTTTAATAACATGAGTAGGGCTCTCATGGCCATCCAGCCATTGGTTGAAAGTAATCAAGGCTGTTGTTTTTTCTAGTGCTCTTTGATAGCAGGCCCCTTCCTCATTGTATTCAAGGGAGGCATGAGTGAAGATGAGTTTCTTGAATAGTGTTGGATTGATTCAACCAGTTAATGATCACTTTGGAGTCGTCGATCAGTTGGTCTTGATTCCACGTGGAGAGCAGTTTGTGCCTCAATGGTTGGATGCATTTCTTTCCAAAGCTGATGCAAGTTAAGGGTTTTGTATGCAACAATGTTAACAGTGGAAGAATGGTTGGATGAGTGTTTGTGGATTTGAACTTGTGAACTCTTATGAGGCAGAAAGACATGCTCTTAACTATTTGGCCCATCAGGTTGTAATAATTGATATGTAATTTTATAATTAAAAATAATAATAAATATTTAACTAGATACTTCTCCAAATTCCTTATTTAACTAATACTTCTCAAAACCTCTAAATACTTCTCCATATTCCATGAATGATAACCCTTTCCACCATTAAATCAAATTCTTTTAAGCAAAATATTACATTATTAAAATAATTACTAATTAATTATTTATATATAAAAACAAAACATTATTCTTATTTACAATATATTTACTAACTTGATAACCACTATATTAATCAAAAGTTTTGAATTTTAAAATCCACACTAAAGTGAGTAATAATTAATAAATTTTAAAATCCACACTAAAGTGACTAATAATAATTAATGGACATGATATAATAATTTTAAAAATCTTTAATTAATTATTAAATAAATTGAAAAGACTTTGTTATCCATCACGCAACTAATATATAAAAGATAAAGAATAATCAAATATTAACTAATACATTAAATGGACATAGTGAGAAAAACAATAAGTCCCATTTCAAAATCATAGAGAATTGAAAGCTTGTAAACTTTATTCAATAACACATATATATATAATGAAAAAAACAAGATGTCCCACTTGAACATTCTAACGACTGGAAAACTAAGTTTTGTTTAACAATCAAGTTTGTAAATTTTTTTAATAATTTATTTTATTTTAAAAATTGTTTTTAATAATTTAATAAATATTTTTAAATAATTCATATATATATATATATATATAAATCTTTAATTTTTTTATTAATTTAGAATCGTGATGAGTTTTTTAACGATCTGTATTTTATTGAAAATGGAACAAAACCTTGGAAACAAAATTCTAACATATAAAATTTAATTAATTTTAATTTTATTTGAAAATGTAATCAGTTTAAATTAGAAAAACTGATTGAAAATAAAAAATATTTTAATTTATTTATTTTTTATAATATATTTTCATATTTAAAGATAAAGAAACTTTTAGGGATTAAATTTAGTCAAAAAATTGACTAATTTCCATTTTATTGTAAAAATGATTCTCTAAATTTTTATAGAATAAAATTATTTTACCTTAAAAATATCTCAAATTTTATAGAAATTATATCAAATCCTGATAAATTTGAATATTTTTACAAAAATATCATAAAACATTTTATAATTTGCATATTAAATTTCAATCCCTCAAATAGTGAAAAATTTTAGGGACTATATCTATAAGTCAATGGGCTATTTTTCCATGTTTTTTCCCAAAAAAAGATTGGCCAATTTTTTTTTTTAGAAAGAGCCCAAATTTTATAGAAACTGTATAAAATCTTTAGAAATTTGAATATTTTTACAAAATTATGGCCAAACATTTTATAGTTTGCATATTAAAAACTAGTAAGTTTAGCCAAAGTTTCTACAATTTGAGATAACGTTTAAAAATACAATTACAATAACCAAAATTATATAACTCAATTCCAATAATTAAGTGGCAAATCTAAATCTTACCAGTTTAAAATTCCAATTTTTTCTTAACTACTATGATAATTTTTTGTATGCTTTACCAATTTTTTTTTTTTTTTAAGTAAGAAGTATTTTATATTAAGGTCCTGCCAAAATTCAAGTTGGTGTGCCACATTACATCCACAGTGAAACTAGCTTCACTGGACTGCCCCAACAGAGGGGAAACCAGTCCAGCCAGCTTAGGAAGTATGCAAAGCAGTTATGAAACTAAAAAAAGAAAGTTTGGAAGAATTGTTCTTCCATTAATACTAACTGAGACTAACAGAGTTTGCACTTAAAAACATAATTAAACACCTGACAGGTATCCCAGACCCGTGGCAGAGAGGTCCCCCGGCCAAGGTTCCTCCTCTATGTAGGTCGGCCCCGTGTCCCACATCATCTCGTCATTCAATTTGTCCATCGTGCCCTCGACTTCTGTCATCTCCACCTGCTTCTGTCAAGTTGTCGAATCTGCCTTCGCCATCCTGCAATTGGTGTGCTCCAACCCAGGCTTCTCTACGCTCTGTTCCTTGGCGTCGCCTTCCCCGGTTGTTGTGCAAGGCATCTCCTCTGAGGTCGCTCCATCCGGGCGAGGGGGAAAGGCCTCGCTCATGGAGGCCAGGAGTTGAAGGAGGGTCGCAACCTTATCATTCGTAGAGTGTAACCGAAAGTGGAGGTCCTCCACCCCCTGGCGTAATTCAAACACCAAACCATAGATAATATCCAAACTATCTCGGAGCTGCATACCAGTGCCGGAGTCGGAATGCTGGTGATCAAAATTCCCTGGCCTGCGGGGAGGAGGGGGTCCTCCTGTAGAGCTTCGGGGGGGATCAGCGACTAGCGGCAGGACAGGTACCGACACTGTGGAGGCGGAGCAAAGACGCGGGGGAGCACTCGTTGTCCAAGGGACAATTGCCAAAGAGTGTGGCTGCAAGACCATCGGGGAGGGTGGAGGGGGAGGTTCGGGCTGTGTGGGAGGTGAAGAGCAGGTAGAAGGTGAGCCAGGAGGCGAGAGTGAGGGCCTGCGAGGCCCCCAAAGAGAGCCCCTCATCGACCTTCCTCTCGGGCGGGGCATTGGGCCGTTCGTGGAAGCAAAGTGCCACTGCTTGAAGTGGAGGGCGTGGAGACGGAGGAGGCTAGCCGAGAGCCAGAGGAAGTGGATCGCGTCAGCCCGAGAACGCAAAGGGAGATGCTCTTCGCCTCTCGACCAGAGATGGGAGCAATGTGTCTGCAACAGATCCATACTATGACAGTCGAAGTAGAGGGAGGGCGTGTACATGAGCAATTACGTTGCCGAGAGAGCGTTTTAATGCTGGAGGGGGGTGACGACAGTCGACACGGGCCCATCACGTGGCCTCGTGCCTGGTGGGCTAGTGCCGACCTCCTCCGCCTGCCATGTGGAGTCCAATATCACCCCATCCGGGGGTATGCTTTACCAAAATTAACCCACCCAAAAAACGTTAAAAATCCAAGAATAAAAACAGAAAATAGTAATCACATAAACAGTGTCCAGATAAGGACTTGGAATTGATTATAATTGAAAAATAAACATAAAGGCATCGACCTACCCTTACACAGTTACTAAATATTATTGGCCAGCAAAATTTACTTAATGTGTCACAGACTCCGAATCCTTATTCAATTTGACGTCCTCGGACGTCAAATTTACGGTTCACATCATTTGAAAAGGTATCAATTTTTGACGGCAGTAATGAATTTTAAACCCTAAAATAATGAAAAACACAAAATACGTCCTCTGGAACAGCTAAGTGCAGGCATGAGGCAGGGCCTCATTGAGTCGGACTGATATGCTGCCTTTACATACGCCGTACACGCAAACCCATTCACACTTCGAAACTTCACTATGCCTTCTCGGTGACAGAAACGAAGGGCGGCGTACAGACAATTACGTACGTACACCCAGAAAGTTAAAATATGTGAATGTCCTTTCATCTTCTGTAGATCTGTTTGATAGTAAAAAACAAAAGCTGAAGAGAGTACCCTGTCATCTCCAAATCATGTAGACCTAAAATTAAATGAATTGAGCCCAGAGTCATAAGTGACGTGGATATTGACGACTCACAGAAACAGAGATACCAAATCCCAAGGTTTCTTTCATAAATCATTATTGGGAAGGTTTCTTTCATAAATCATTATTGGGAAAGAGTTAAGAGTTAGAGGAAAGGATTGTGATGGGGTGTCAAAAACATGTGGGATAAGAGGACACTGCTACTCATTTTGGAAGATCATTTTGAAGATCATTTTGAAGATCATTTTGAAGATTGTCTCTGGGTTTTACATTCAGTGAATTTGTATAGTGGTAGGTTAAAGATTTAAGAAATGAAGATTTTTTTGGAGGATATTCGTAGATATAAGTGACTATTTATGTAAAATTAGAGTGTTTTGGGAGT
Source organism: Picea glauca (assembly GCA_000966675.3). Lineage (NCBI taxonomy): Eukaryota > Viridiplantae > Streptophyta > Pinopsida > Pinales > Pinaceae > Picea > Picea glauca. The sequence continues at coordinate 60,570 of JZKD02S1687843.1, read as the reverse complement.
TTTTCAGCATGTTGAATTTATTTCTGCATTCAAAAATGGATTCTAAACAACAAAAAATAATGATTCGTATAAATTTATATTGCCCGGATTTGAAAAAAGCCATTTCGTAGAACAACTAACCAACTTCATTTGTATATTACACCAACTAAAAAAACGAGACTTTTAATAATTTAAGAACGAGAATTGCAATAATTTAAGAGAGCTAGAGATAGCGTTTTCTCCTTTTGGGATGGATATACGTGCACTAAGGAAAACAGTAATGAAAATGAACTCCAAACTATGCATTAACCAGAGTTAAAGATGATAGTAGAGAAAGTGTCTCAATTCCTCGGATGGTAGAGATTTCTCATCTTTGAAATGTTGTAATCTTCATGTAGGGAATGGTTGAATTAAGCTTTGAATCATGAAGACCATTGAATCATGAAGACCATGCACTTTAAGTAAATTAAAATTAAAATGATCCATAAACTAGGGATTTATAGTTCACTTGCTTTCCCAACATAAACACTATGTTGATGTTTTTTGTGAGCTCTCTTTACATTCTTATATAAAGAGTTTTGTCTTGGGAAAGACAACTAGGTCTCTATCATATCTCTATTTTTTTGATGGTTATAACTTTTGCAACATGCCAACCAATGGCCCACTGTTGTCTAGTATGCTATGTGAATTATTTGTTTTTAGTGTAGCATGCATCTGATACAACTAGCTAACAATGGTAAACTAGATGTTGTATGGAAGGATGACTCTACTTGTTGGGCTTGTAATGCCAAGGCAATTACTCTAGAGGGATGTTTGTCTCTAGGGTCTCTTTATTGGAAGCAAGATAATGGGAAAATGGATGTGTTTTGGTTCTCAATTCAGTGATTGCAACATACAACCCATCCACATCAAGAAATCCAATGAACACATTCAACAACTCGTGGTATGGATAAAAACTATGGATTTTGAAGAGAGAGATTTGTTAGGTTTAATATAGCTACAAAATTGAATAGCTATGTTGCTAGGATGTGTTTGATGCAAAGGATAATGATATCTTTAAAAGTTAGTCCCACTTCGTCAATCTTTAGAACCTCAACAAGATGTATCAAAGCCACAAGCTCATGGTCTTTGTTTGGTTACCAATGTCTAGCCTAGTGTATTGGATATGTTAGTTGCTTTTGCACTGTAGTATCCAAATGCCAACCCTCAAAGCTACCTTTGAATGGAATTTAATCCAACTACCACTAATAATCAACCCTCCATCAATGGTAAGAAGATAACATTGTCCTCAATGACATCGTTACCCCATAACGATGTATATGCATTCATATGTACAACAATTTTATGATTAGTAATGAAGAATGAGAAACTTGTATTTTCTTGGAATCAAGGTTTATACAAGCAGTGTCATAATTATAAATCACTCTAACATAAATCAAGACAAACAATGACTCAAAAGCTAATGAATTATATCCATCCAACTCATAAATGAAGAGAAGCAATGCCTTCCATAATGTCTATTTGCCCAGATTTAACACGTACCAAATATAGAGCAACAATCAAATAGTAACTCACTTAAATTACACAACCAAAATTAAATTATTCATTCTAGGGAATTAATGTATTCAATCACTACCCCCACAACAGCTTCTATACAAATTGTTGGAGCAGGAAATTTTGGGGTTCAATGTAGTAAATGAGGCAGAAGGGACCAAAGGAAACAGCGCACGTCAAGAAAGAAGGGAAAGCGACACGATAAAGGGAAAATGAAGCAACGTGCCCAAAATTAAGGAAGATCGATGCAAGGAATGGTTGGATCGTAGACCAACCGCATAGAAGACAATTAGAAAGTGGACAAGTGGAGTCCACTTAGAATTAGGGTTTTGAGTCATAATGTAAGGGTTTTTACCCACTTTTGTAATATAAATAGAAGATATATGAGGTAGCTAGGGGTGTCAATCAATTGAGTATCATTGTGCGAAGAAACTACTTTTAGATAACTTTTGAGTCTTGAGTCGAAGTATTTTTTTTGTTGACAGTTGCAGAGCTAAGATGGAGTCAGATTTGAGATGGAATTGAGGGTAAGGCTGCAAGTTGTGGAGCTTGGTGCGACACTGGTCATCCTCACCAGTCATAAGTCCATGATGTAATGCGAGTGACGCAAGACCTTTTTTTGATGAAGAATAAATAAGAATCTTAAGATCTTTGTGGGCGTAGCCCGGGGTGGTGAACCACGGTAAAAATGGTGTCTTTATGTGTGGTTTGTTCATTTTATATGCTTTATGATGAATGAATGGTTAGATGAATGTATCTGTTAGGGTTTATTTATAGTGCGCACTAGTATAATCATGCAGAATGGATGTTACTGAATGGATAAAATAATAGATCTGATAAATGTTATGGTAAAATGCATGTTAAAGTAGAAGTGGAAGTAAAAGGAACATCCCCAATCCCTTCCATGATTGCAGACGCTTGGGTTATGTAATCACCCGTAAGCCATCTCGGGTGAGACTGCGTTGTGCACACTGTATGTAATGTAGCCTTCTGGTTTACCAGAAGGGTTGATGGTGAAAAGAGTTTTGTTGGAGAACTAAGGTAGAACTTGAGTCAGCCCATACATCCAACAAATGGTTCTATTTCCAACTGGAACTCAGAAGAACAACCTGGAAGGGATATGGTGAAGAAGATGCAGTGGTAGAAATGAATGTTTAGGCCATGGAACCCTACAAAGCAAAAGATTGAAAGATGGTTGGAGATAAAGAAGCTCAAGTTTGCGTACAAATATAATAGAAGCTCCAAATATACACTGCACCAATATGTACAGAGGTATGTGTTTACTGATTTGCATGAGGCATATTTCTGTTGTTTTTCAAAGTTATTACAGGAGTGGATATTGAGTTTGAAGGATACTCATCCGACTAATCGGATAAGGCCAGTAGAGTGGATTGTTGAGAATATTGCGCGATTAGAAAGAGTTAATAACAAATTCACGCACGCAATAGATTTTGGTTAGACAATATTACTGCGGGATTTATTACTGAATTTGCAATAGACACAACGAAGTCATATACTGTTACAAAGAAGGATTTTTTGAAGGGACCTAGAAGGAGGTACATTAGGTCTCTTTACACGTCGATTAAGATCTTATTATATGATAAAGGCGTGATGACCATGGAATCAAATAGCTAATCACTCTATGCGCATGGGGGGGCTAGGGGAAGCACTAAGGAAGATCTGAGATATCAAGAAGGCTCTGAACGGAGGCTAGAAGAAGGAAGCAATGGACCCCATAATGATGGATGAGGAATAGAGTAGGGAAATAATAAGGAAAGCAGGAGTGACCCCATAATGATGGATGAGGAATAGAGCAGGGAAATAATAAGGAAAGCAGGAGTGACGCGCAACGGACGACCCTACCAGTGTAAGATTAATAGTAAGAAGAGGGAAATAGCCAAGCGAGAGGGCTTGGAAAATGATGAGGAACAGGTAGATTATCTTCGCACGATAGGGAAAATTGAGGAAATCTTGCGTGCCACATATGAGAGGAAAACCAGAGGTTAGGGGTCCGACGTAGAAGAAGACTCTCCATTATATATCCGAATTAGTGTGGAACCCACAAACTCATGTGCGACTAAGACATCCGAAGAAGAAAAACCAGTTAACCAACAAGTGATTAGTGGCAGAAGAATTTTTACGAGACGTGGGTCCAGTGGAAACTTAAGTAGAAGTGTAAGTTTAGAAAGTAGCAGTCAAGTATCTACACCACGTGGAGGTGGTAGTACAACAAACTTCACAATGGAAGGACAAGATCCAACTATTAGGTTACCATAATTTCGAGGAGATAGGTCAGATGACCCATAAAAGTATTTGATTATATGTGAGAAGATATGGATAGCTAAGAAAATTACAGATGAAGATACAAAGGTTGCACAGTTGGCAATCACATTCATAGACCGCGCATTAGATTGGTACATGGGTCTCGCAGAAAATAATCCAATGGGAGCACCTACAACTATAGCACAGGTAAAAAGGAAATTAATAAATGAATTTCAGAAACCAAGCTCAGAGGATCAGTTCATGAATGAAATGATAGATATTAAGCAGAAACTAGGAGAATCAGTCTGCAAGGTGGACCAGAAGTTCAAAAGACTAAAAGGGAAGTTAAAGTACCCTATTAATGATATGCAACATAGACATTTGTTTGTTAACTCTTTATTTCCACACTTGAAGTATCCTTTGAGGCAGCATAAATTTCAGAGTTAGGTTGAGGCTCTGTAAGCAACCCTACAATTAGAGGAAAATCAATATAAGAAAATAGATCCAGTTTTTGAAGCATTGAGACAAGACCTAAAGAACTTGACATTTCAGTTAAATCAAAATAAAGGTAAGGAGAAAAGGGAAGATGTTTGGTGCACATTATGTAGAACTGAAGGGCACCACAATAATGAGTGTCTATTATTTGTGCAGTACATAGGAGTGGGTATGCCAAACCCTTTATCTTTAGAAGGACCATGGTGTGAGATTTGTAAAACACATGGACATGATCCTTATCATTGTCCCATGATGCAGAAGTATCAAACAGTACCGAAGAGTACATTTTGTAATTTTTGTAAGTCGATTGGACACGAAGACAAGGACTGTAGAACCTTGTAGATAATGAAGGAGAGGACATCAGATGCATATATTGTGCAGGCTGAGTTAATGACAACATAACCTGCACAACAACTAAAGTACAACAATGCGCAACAACCACAGTATAATACCACATAGTAGTTTCAACCACAACTACAGTAAAACAATGCACAACAGTTTGAAGCACCACCATAGTATAACAATGCACAACTGTGTGCACCACCACCACCATACAATAATGCGTAGTTGCAGTACAATAAAGGGCCTCAGTATAATACACTGCACAAGGATAATCAAGGAAACATAGGAGGCTTCAGAGGAGGAGGTCATGGAGGAAGAGGCTTTGGAGGAGGTCGAAGACCAACAATTTGTCATAATTTTCAGAAACCAAGGCACTATGTCAGAGACTTCCCATAGCCACCAGTGACATGTATGTATTGTCGCGTAGCATACCATGAAATAAAATACTTTCTGACATTGTTGACAAAGATACAAGACAAGAGGAATCAAACCAATCAGAATGTGCAATGGATTGCGGTAGAAAATAGAGAAGAGGATGGGAAGAAGATCAACATAGTTACTAGAGGTGGAGCCAAGAAAGAAGAAGATGCATAAAAAAAGGATCAGGATTAGTACTAGTGGGTTCGAAAGAATACAACTCCTGAACAGAAGTTTGATGCGCGCAAAGAGAAAGAGACATTCAAAGAGGCTAGACAGGAGATTCTGAAGGAAAATATTGCGTCTACTTCATGAACAAAGTGATAGATGAGGTACCATTGTATGACATGCATCCATTATTTGATTAGACCAGCAAAGAGAAACCTTCAGAGCAAGTAAGTAACTTATAAACTTTTTTGGCTCATGTGTAAAATTGCTAAATGATAAAAATTATTTACAAGTACTGTAGAGTTTGCTAGAAAAGTGTAATTCTGAGGAAGAAGGGGTAAAGATAGTAAATCAAGTCTGTAAGAAGAGAAGAAAAAGCAGAGAATTCAGGTTGAATGCAAACATTGTATATTTGAATATGGGGGATATCATACTAGACTTAGGGTCTGAAGTCAATGTTCTGCCAAAGAAGACATGGGAAGCTATGGGAGAACCTCAATTGGGGTATTCATGTATTCAGTTGAAGTTAGAAAATCAACATAAAGTGGTGCCAATTGAAAGATTAAGAGGGTTTCCAATAGATCTAGGTGGTGTGTGCACCATGGCAAACTTTGAATTCATTGACATAGTGGATAACACTTCACCATATCCAACATTGTTGGGTTTGGATTGGGCCTTTGATAACCAGGCTATTATCAATTTGAAGACAAGGAAGATGATATTTGGATCTGGAGAATACAAATTTATTACGCCATTGGATCCCTCGGAAGGAGGAAGGTATGTGGAACCTACGATAGACAATATTCTTATAGAAGATGTAAATCAATTATATAGAACAATCACGCATGAATATGATTATATCAACCCAACTACAGATGACATGCTCATTTGGAGGAGTATTAGTTGTTGTGCTTCAGACTCCTACACAGGACTAGAGAACTGGTAGCACTCATTACATGAATTATCTACCAAAATGTGTGCCAAAATGACGTGCACGCTAAGATGGATTGGTTCATAGGTAAGGGAGCCTCCTACTTTTTACGGTTTCAATGACTTAGAAGAATTGTTAATGAAGTTTGAATTAGAAGTAGTAGAAAATCAAAGATTGTCAGTATTAGATATTGCTTTGAAAGATACACATGCCCATTGGTGGGGTACACATAAGGAGAATATTAATAACGGGTTTTAGTGCAAGAGGTTACTGTGTATTATATTTGGTGCAGAGTAGGAGAACATATGTTTGTAGAAATATGATGGAATTGGACAACCTAAAGATAATGTAGATATGTGCATGGCTCAATGGAGATTAGTACCACCAAAAGAATGTCCACATCATTTTATTCACATATTAGAAGGCATTCCAAATAACTAGTACACAGAATAGGAACAATGCAGAGAAACTGCAAACTCAGAAGAGATACAACAAAAGTTTGTATTAACATTTTCCTTTGAACATGAAAGTCCAGAGATAGATACATCACTAAAGGTGGTAGAAGACATGATAGTTGAAGAACTTGAATTTGAAATAATCCCAACATATCCGAATTAGACTAGTGATCCAAGTGGGTATCGCTGGCCACCCACCTATTCCAACTGGCTCAAAACATTTTTCTGGCAATTTACTATTTTTAGCAGTTTTTTGGGTCCTAAACTTTAAGGGCCATTTTGAGGGCCTAAATGGCAATTTTTTGCTATCGGGCATCTCAATGATCGCATAATACATGATGGATCTTGTGAAATGAAGCTCATCGTCAATACCTTTCCAACGAGTTATCATGCACCCAAAACTAAGATCGTATGCAAAAGTTACGCCCCTAGGAAGTTGATACACCAAACTACCCAAAACAGGGTCCACAAAAATGTTGGCTTTTCATCTTCCGAAGTTAGGGTTTTGTATTTTCTTTATGTTAAAAAGGCCTTTGGAGCCTCATTGTAACAATGATAATATTGCGGATGAGTGTAGCCATCACATCTCTTCTCATAGATAAGCTTCCACCATTCTAGCGAGTCTTTCACTCTGTATTTCTACAGTTTTGTACATTTCGCTCATTAATAGAAATTGTGTATTATTGTATATCTGTGTTTATGGTTATATCTCTGGTATATCTTTGTTACATTATTGGATATCTAATATAGGTCTGTACATTTATTTATTATATCTCCTCTCTCATTTCGTGCCAAAAATAATACAGATCAGTGGTATCAGAGCAGAATTCTCTTGATCGTTTTTCAGTGCATGTCCTCGATGAGGTCCAAGTATAGAAAGTTGGGTCTCGAGCTTGTCTCTCTTGAGGAAAATCTCTCTTGTACACCCAAGAAACCCTTGAGGAAGAACAAAATAAAAACAACAAATCAAAAGATTCTATTAATCTCTTGCTTGAGCAAGCTCTCATGCAACAAAGGGACAAAATGATGGAGAATTTTTCCCACATCCTTGAATGCCTGCCTATAATACCAGGTACGTCTTCATCAAGATACCACTTTGGAGGCACTTCTCCTTTCAAGGTATAAGTTAATTTTGATGTTCCTATATTTGAAGGTTAGATAGATGCAGATGCCCTAGAAAATGGTTAAATTTGCTAGAGGTTATTTCTTTGTTCACAATTTTTCCTGACAGGGAAAATATCACCTTTGCACTCCTCAAGGATCTCCCCTATGTCAAACATTGGTGGAAAACTTACTGGGAGAAAAGTTCCACAGAGTAGTCTAGAATATATGTGGTCGATCCCACTTGGGATTTTTGTGTGGATACAGTCAAGGAACAATATTACTCTGTTGGTAACTATGACGACCAGTGCATGAGATGGACCACACTGTGGCAAGAGAGGGGCCAAAAGTGTGGGAGTTCACAAATAATTTCCATACCTTGCGCACCAAACTAGGTATCAAAGACTCTGAGCGGTATCTAGTTCTGAAATACCACAAGGCTCTGCAGAGGTACATCCAAACTGAAATGGATTTTCTAGACATCTCATCATAGGGAGCTTCCTACCAATATGTTGTCAAAATCGAGTAGAAATTTAGGCACCAAAACAAACGGGAGTTCAGGTCTGCAAATACAAAAAAACCAAAGTATGGTAAAGATGGCCCTAACAACTGACCTCCAGAAAACCAGTCCAATCCACATGAAAAGAAGGGTAACGAAAAGATGAAGAATGACATTGGAAAGTGGTGTGATTTCCACAAAATCCCCTGGCACAACATTGATGAATGTCTCTCAAAACAATAATTGGTGGTCGAGATTAAATAAAAGGATTTGAACTTCGATTCATAATATGATTCAAAAAATAATGGGAGAAAACAAATCATTGACACAGACCCCATTGCTATTGTCACGACTGCAACAATTCAACTAGATGATCCAACATATCCTAAAGAGGGGGAACACCTTTTTCATTCAAAGATGTGGGTGAATGGGACCCCACTGCATTTTATTGTCGATAACGGAAGCCAGAAGAACCTCATCTCAATAGAGGTAATCAAACAATTGGGATTGACGACAACACCACACCCGCAGTCATACAACATCAGGTGGCTTTGCTAGGGATGAGATATTTGTGTCAGCCAACAGTACCACTTGTCGTACGACATCAACCCATTCAAGGATGAGGTATTATGTGAATTTTCCCCGCTGGATGTCTGTGATGTTCTTTTGGGCCAGCCATATACGTGGAAACTCCATGCTATTTATGAGTCTTGACCACATAGTGTCATTGTTACTTAGGGGGGTCATCTCTACAAGATACCAGAGGTAGTTACGACTAATGTCCCACCTAAACAGTGCCATAAGGTAATTTCTCATACTACAACATTCAACTTCTTCAAAATATGTTCAAAAGGTGAATAAAAGAACACTGCAGCCTCAACCCAAGCACCTTCTATCTAGCAGAAGAAAGTCAACAAAATTGAAGCAAAGCACAAATATTCCTTCTGCACAAAGTCATCTCATTAATCCAGACTGGTTCAAAAGGTCCAACCCTTCTGATGCAGGAACATCGTTGGAAAGCACGTAGAGTAGGACCTCTCAGCGTCTGGGAATCGTACGGAATCTCAACGCTAGCAGTTACGGCAGATATTTTGAAGCACACCTTAACTCAACGCTGGAAAAATATTTTGAGGCACGCTAAAACGATCGTGAGCTAAGTGGGAGTTTCCACTCCTGCTCTAGACTATGACTATACTAGGATAGCCGTCGGGATAGGTTTTGATGTAGACAAGTAGTCATGGGGAACCCTAAGAAGCCTTTGAGATAAATAGAGGTTATGTATGCCCAAATGAAGCTAGTTGCAAGTTAGTAGGAGATTTCTGAGTTTTCAGTTTTTGTTGTGATGATAGTTGTAGCCATTTTCGACTTATGAATATAAAAAAGGAAAATTGACCCATTGCATGGTGTGGACATTGTTTTGCAATTCTCTATTATTGGGTTTCATGAATGAATGCATGAATTTCGTTATGAGTAGATGGAAATGTGAATGTTAGGATAAGTTTCAATTGTTTCTCTTCTGTCGAGTGGTGCAAGGTGTGCACACAGAACACAAGGAGTAAGTTAACTAGATTTGTTTCAATTCCGAAGCTCATAAGAGATTGCACGAGACTTTCCCTTTGCAAGGAGTGCAAAGAGACTAGTGCAAGGCGTGCACAATCATCTGTAATAATTTGAACCTTGCATAAATATCTGGTGCAAGGAGTGTACAGATTCGAGAGTGACTAAGTGTCGAAGGGACTTTGCAAGAAGTCGAAGAACTAGAAAAGGAGATGCTAGGAGGGTGAGAGGAATTTATCTTCGAGAAATCCTTCGGATTTGAGTTATCGAAATCCATGAAATGCAAGGAGTGCACAGGAAGTCAAAGTCTTCACGAGACCAAGCTCAGGAGGACCAACGCTTTTCATAAGTGTGGACAAGATCCAAGAAAGGGACTTGCAGGAAGGATAAAGGTCGAGGCCTTTAACTCTTTAAAAAATATTCTAAGTCTGAAGAAATCATAAGCTCAGGGGGGAGTATCTGGACCGTACGATCAACATCTAGAAAATGAGGAGCAAGCACAGAGGAGGAAGGATCTCATCCATTCAGGCTGAGCGCAAAAGAATCATAGTCGCTTGATCAAGGCAAAGTGCACGAACAATAAGCTTTGAAAGTACACAAGAGTAGCGGGGTTACGAAATTCCGAAATCATCAAAACTATCCATCAAGGAGGACACATGGTGAGAGATCAACATTTTGCTGACTCGTAGAGCAGAGAGGTCAAAGGGAAGAGTCACAAGGATTCGAGAAATCCAAGTTCGTGATTTAATATGAGTCGTCAGATCGAGGAGAGATCTAGACCGTTGATTCCTTTCGAGGGAAGGAAATATCGAGATTTCGGATATCAGGAGAAGGGAGGTGAGCAGTCCTCCAACTTTGTGAAACCCAAAATCCCGATACGCGAAAAGGAGACCAGGACCGTTGGATCGCGGGGATTGTGGACCGTTGATCAAGCAGGAGGAACTCACAAGTTCGGGTTTCGGGAGGACGAGCAAGCAGGCTTCGTGAAATGCGAAATCGTGAAGCACTCGAAAGATTGGCCCATGGTCGTAGAGAAGATTCACATAGGTGAAGGATAATAGAGGGGATAGCACGTGCTAGGCTCTTGTCAGGATTTCGAAGGTCAGGGGAGTCGGGGTGACTCACATGCAAAGACCCGATACGCAAAATCACGAAACACCTTTTGAGTTAGGCGAGTGGTTGTTACAAGAGAATCCTCCCGTAGGCAAGTGGATTTCCTCTTGGATACTAGACCCCTATAACCAAGATAGAAACATGAAAATGTTGAATGCTAACATTCCTTTTAATGAAGCTAAACTAGTCAAGGAACGAGAAGAAAGGAATATAAATACATTTAATAACGTTTGTCCTTGCTTGATCCAGGTTGATATTGATCTCCAAGTCTTTCAGAAGGTCCTACAATCGAAGGAACAACAACGACAAAATATACTTCCTATTCCTACCATGATTAGCTTCGAAATAGATCTATCAAAAAGAACAAATTCATGAAACATACATGAATTTGAAGGAAACATGCCAAACACATATATATATTAATGAAAACAAAGAAAAGTTCTTACAACCATAGATGTAGATGCAACAACTTCACCAAGATCTCTTTGTCTAGACCCTTGCTCAAAAGTTCCATGATCAGAATGACTATAACTTTCACTGATAAATCTCCCCTATGAGATCATAAGTTTGATGCCTTGCATGTCTCTCTTTCACCATGAGAAGGCCTCCTTATATAAGCTTGGAGAGACCCAACCACCTTAGAGATTCTTGGGATAGGTTAAGGATATTTCTCCATCAATTGTGGATCTTCCCTAAGATCCAGCCTTGACCTCATATTCGAATCCAACCAACTCCAGAGATGAGGGGGATTTTTCCCTGATTTTCCTCAATAGTCAAATATTCCCTCAAACATCCCAACGCTCCCTCAGAATGGGACACCGAGTGTTGCAACACTCCCCCAAAGAAGGACAGAGAGCACTGGCAGTCCCTAATAATGGGTAGGGGAGCGCTGCCCAAAATTTCCTTAAAAAATCTCAGCGCTTCGCCAGAAGGGTACACAGAGTGCTTGAACGCTCCCCCAAAGAGGGATAGGGATCATTGACACTCCCTGATAGTGGGTAGGGGAGCATTGGCCTTCAAAATTGATTTTTAAGTGGTTTTCTTCATGGAAAATGCTTTGTACTCTTCATCAAATGATTTCTCTTCCTTAAACCAGTCTTTGAAGGTGCCTTAAGTGTCCCTGTGATGTCGTTAGAGACACGACATAGGCGAGATGGAAGTATGATGTTTGCGACACTTGTGACCAAAATATGAAACTTGCGACACTTGAAATGATGACAATAGGTCATCATTGAAGTGAGTGATTTTGATGTGTAATAGATTTCCCCCCAAAGTGCGAAGTCAGAAGATGGAAATTGATGACTGAAATACTTTGTAGACTTTTTTGAGCAAGGGTATGGATGCGGAGAACCTGGTAGAAGCTACACACAAACATCAAACAAATATTATGACATGTTTCAAACACAAGTTAGACATACCTATGCTTGGGTGATAAAGACTTGCAAGGTATGGCCTCCATAAGATACAATGCAGATCCATAATTATATTAACAAAGAGTATAGTGACCAAAGATACAATGTGGATCTATACTTCCATGACATGAACTGATCGTAGCCACGAAAAATACATAGTGGATCTACATACGACAAGACATAGCCACAGACCAATACAAAGTGGATCTATGTGACAGTATATGTGTCAATATTCAAGAGAAACTTCGTCGCAACCTGGGTAAAGTATATATCAAAGTGATCACTCAACCCAGGGTCTTCTTACCGATCCCGATGTGATACGAGTCTAACCATGTGAATAGATGTCTTGATGTCGAACATGGTAGAAACCACTTGATTACTGGTCAATGAGGTAAACCATTAACAAGTGCAAGGGAAATCACCATTGATGTCAATGATTCCCAAGGTACCCTAGTACATTCCAGGGAATGTGAATAAATGATATGAATTCGAACATTCGTGGAATCATCCGATCAGGGGTCAATGATGTAAACACACTGTTGGAAGCGAGGAGGTCTGCCATTGAGACATGCAGGTCCCAAGGTACTAATTGGTTTCTAAGTCTACATCCTGGATAATGTGCTGAAGTCGATAGGAACAGACTCGTCGAAGGAGGGCCTTGATGTATCCCCCATCAACGACATGAAATGGACACAGAGATGAAAATTGGTGGATCAAATGAACATGGACTAACACAGATATTGAAACAGAAATTTTGTGATGGTTGACTCTCAAGGCAGATACTTCCCTTGAACACTGAGGCACAACATCAGAAACATGACATGGACCAAAACATGATGATGCAATGGATACTGTGACTTTCGTCAGGTGACCCAAAGGAGTAAGAAAACTCAGAGGATTGGTTTAGTGCAGAGGTTCAATGGATTAAAATGCGTGTAAAGACAAAGTGACGTGTTCAAGAGCGACCGTAAGAGTGACTTGTAATGTTTTCAAAAACTGCTTGGCTTGCTTCCTTCAAATTTTCCCCCATCCAGATAGACGAGTACCTCTTTTTGATTTAATGAGCTCGAGGAGGATAACACATGATCGATATAACTAACCTTCGGTAAGTCCCTCTTCCTTTGTTTAACAAACTTGAAGAAGTAAGGGTTCAGTCCCGTATGGGACCTTCAATGTATGATTGTTTAATGAGTCCAAAGAAGGTAAAATCAGTGATTTTTCATGTTTAGAGAGTTTGAAAAGAACTTAAAGATGACTCCAGTGTTGTCCTTTTCATAATGTTAGTCTCGCGAGGCCAAAAAAGAGATAAATTATCACTCAAAAGATGCCCTTTCAAACATTTTAACGAGTGGGAAAGGAAGCAAGATCACTCGACAATCTTTTCATGTTTGGAGAGTCTGAAAAGAGCTTTAAAGGAGACTCCAGGGGGTTCATTTTTTGTATAACCTTTACGAGTCCGAAAAAGTGATAAAAGTATACTCGGTTAAATTCTCATGTATTTACGAGCATGAGAAGGAATGAAGACTAAGCTCGGTATGCCCCTAGCTTGAAAAGTTAGTGGCTTAACTCCATAATGATCATCAAAGGCTGGAGACATGCCCCCCAAGCTTCAGTTCATTCACCAAATTAAGTTCTGTTACAGGAGAATCCCCTATAGACAAGTGGATTTCCACTTGGATACTAGACCCCTATAACCAAGACAGAAAGGTGCAAATGTTGAACACTGACATTCCTTCTAATGAAGCTAAACTAGTCAAGGAACAAGAAGAAAGGAATATAAATGCCTTTAATAACATTTGTCCTTGCTCAATCCAGGCTGATCTTGATCTCCAAGTCTTTCAGAAGGTCCTACAATCGAAGGAACAACAACGACAAAACACACTTCCTATTCCTACCATGATTAGCTTCGAAATAGATCTATCAAAAATAACAAATTCATGAAACATACATGAATTTGAAGGAAATAGGCCAAGCACATATATATATTAATGAAAACAAAGAAAAGTGCTTACAACCATAGATGTAGATGCAATAGCTTTAGAAAGATCTCTTTGTCCAGACCCTTGCTCAAAATTTCCACGATTGGAATGACTGTAACTTTCACTGATAAATCTCCCTTATGAGATCATAAGTTTGATGCCTTGCATGCCTCTCTTTCACCATTAGAAGGCCTCCTTATATAAGCTTGGAGAGACCCAACCACCTTAGAGATTCTTGGGATAGGTTCAAGATCTTTCTCCATCAGTTGTGGACATTCCCTAAGATCCAACCTTGACCTCAGATTCAAATCCAATCAACTCCAGAGATGAGGGGGATTTTCCCCTAATTTTCCTCAATAGTCAAAGATTCCCTCAAACAACCCACTGCTCCCTCATAATGGGACACAGAGTGTTGCAATGATCCACCAAATAAGGGTAGGGAGTGTTGGCACTCCCTGACAGTGGGTAGGGGAGCACTACCCAAAATTTCCTTAAAAAATCCCAGCGCTCCTCCATAAGGGTTCATAGAGTGTTGGAACGCTCCCCTAAAGAGGGGTAGGGAGTGCTAGCACTCCCTGATAGTGGGTAGGGGAGCACTGACATTCAAAATTGATTTTTAAGTGGTTTTCTTCATGGAAAATGCTTTGTACTCTTCATCAAATGATTTCTCTTCCTTAAACCAGTCTTTGAAGGTGTCTTAAGTGTCCCTGTGATGTCGTTAGAGACATGACATAGGCGAGATGGAAGTATGATGTTTGCAACACTTGTGACACTTGTGACCAAAATGCGACACTTGTGACACTTGAAATGATGACAATAGGTCATCATTGAAGTGAGTGATTTTGATATGTAACAATGGTCATAGCCATGGTCGCAAGAAGGAAGGGGCTTTTCCAGTGAAGAGCTAGTGCCCAGTTGGCATGGAAGTTAAGAAATGCTCAAGAGAGAACCCGCGGGTCTCATACGACCTGCACATTTGGAGAAAGGACCCATGTAAGTAGTTTTGGGGTCTAGTAGAGACCCGAAGAGTCAATCAGACTCAGTTTCTTGATCGATCCTAGATCGGGAGGTTGCACAACCCTTAGGAGAGAAGGGGGGTTTGCACCAAGTGGTATCAAAGACGATTTTTTTCTTGCAAACAATAGGCAAATGAGAGGAGACAAAAGAATTCAAAGTTGTACTCTGTGTGTTATAGACAGTCAAAACAATGCCACCAAGGAGACGAGTGGAACCACCTTTAGCCAATCGAGCTATAGAAAGGGAGATGCGAGAACTTCGTGCAATATTATAGGTGATGGAGGCAATGCATAGATGAGCACTTGATGCTCAAGACATCAATGATGTAGAGAGTGAAATAGTAGAAGTCAAAGAAGCTGTAGGAGAGGATGTTGTCGAAGAACGCTCATTGAGAGTAGTTGCTAGATTGGGAGGTAGAGCCAAGATAAAGGTCCCAATGTATGAAGGCAATTTAGATGCTGAAGATATACTGGATTGGATAAGATCCATGGAGAAACATTTTGACTATGAATATGTTGATGAAGAGAGAAAGGTGAAATAGGTTGTCACCAGGCTAAAAGGACATGCGACACACTATGGTGGGATGAATTATAGCCTGAGAGGAGAAGCAATGAAAAACAAAGGATAAAGAATTAGGACAAAATGGTAGCCAAATTGAAGGCTAAGTTCATGCCCAAAGATTATGAGATCAATCTATTCAGGAAGATGCAGAACCCGAGACAGAGGGGAATGATAGTTAAGGAGTACACCAAGAAGCTATATAGGCTGAACATCAGAATTGGACAAAGAGAGAAAGATGAATAAAAAGTTTCTAGATATATAAATGGCTCAAGATATGAAATCTAGGATGATCTCAACATGATGTCGGTAAGGACAATGGATGATGCTTATCAGTTTTCATTGAAAGCAAAGGAGAAGTTGGCCAGAAAACAAAGCCAACGAGGAAGAGGCAAAATCCCAGCACCAAACAAAAGAAAGGGAGTTACCCATGACAAGACACATAAGTCAAATGACGAGACTAAGAAATCACATGGTCACTCAGAAAGAGGAGGAAGTTCCCGAGGAAGACAAGGTGGTGGAAGAATTTCTTCTAGAGGAAGAGGAAGAAGAGGAGTAGGAGAAGTAATATGCTATGCCTGTGGAAAGACAGGGCACATGTCTTGGGAATGTCCTGAGAAAAAGAAAGAAGGAGGAGGTGAAGCTCACATTTTAGAAGCACAAAGAATAGATGTTGAAGCAGAAGGAGAAGAGGATGGAATATCCCTGATGTTGAGGAAGGTTCTCTTGAAACCAGAGGCAGAAGTTGAAAAGCCAATGCAGAGGAATAGTCTCTTCAGAACAATTTGCAAGACTAAAGACAGAGTATGGAAGGTGATAATTGATAGTGGGAGCACTCACAACTTAGTATCCACAGAGATGGTGGAGAAATTGGAGTTGGAGACAACTGCACATCCAAATCCATACAAAGTCTCATGGTTGCAGAAAGGACACCGGGTAATGGTTACTAAACAATGCTTGGTTGAATTTAAGATAGGAGGATAAAGAGATGAAATTCCATGTGATGTATTTCCCATGGATGTATGCCATATTCTGTTGGGAAGACCATGGTAGTTTGATAGGAATGTCATTCATGATGGGAGGAAGAATACATACACCTTGGAGAAGAATGGTAGAACACACATGTTGTTGCCAATAGAGGAGAAGAAAGTGAAAGAGGAAGCCAACATGAGCATACTTCTCATGAGCGGGAAGGAACTTTTGAAAGAAGTCAAGAAAGAACATGAGATGTAGTTTTTTGTGGTGAGGAAACCCAGAGTTATCCTTACAAGTACTTAAATGGATGATTTGCCTGAAGAAGTTCAGGAATTGTTGGATAAATTTTTTGACATAGTGGTGGATGAGCTGCCTAATTCATTGCCACCCATCATAAGTATTAGTCACCATATTGATTTGATACCAAGATCAAGTCTATCAAACAAAGAAGCATACAAATTGACACCTCGAGAGAATGAGGAAGTGAAGAACCAAGTCTAGGAATTGTTAGACAAGGGTTTGGTCAGAGAGAGCTTGAGTCCATGGGCAGTGCCAACTTTGTTGAGTCCAAAGAAGGATGGAGGATGGAGAATGTGTACAGAATCGAGATCCATTAACAAGATCACCATCAGGTATAGATTTCCTTTACCAAGAATGGATGATTTAATGGACTATTTAAGTGGAGCAAATTTATTTTCTAAAATAGATTTGAAAACTTGATATCACCAGATTAGAATGAGAGAAGGCGATGAGTGGAAGACAACCTTTAAGACAAATGAAGGGTTGTATGAGTGTCTTGTTATGCCATTTGGCTTAACAAACACTCCGAGTACTTTTATGAGGTTGATGAACGAGATACTGAAAGATTTCATTGGCAAGTTTGTGGTTGTATATCTGGATGATATACTAATCTTTAGTAGGAATAAAGAGGAGCATTTGAGACATTTGACACTAGTGATGAGGAGATTACAACAGGAGAAGTTGTTGATAAATTTGAAGAAGTCCTCTTTTACAAATACATAACTCATTTACTTGGGTTTTGTAATCTCTTCAAATGAATTGAAGATGGATCCAAAGAAGGTGAAAGAAATCAAATAATGGCTGTCACCAAAGAGTATGTTTGAGGTAAGGAGCTTCCATGGATTAGCAAGCTTCTATAGGAAGTTCATCAGGGACTTCAGTGGAATTTGTGCGCCAATTATGGATATAGTGAAGAAGAAGCACAAGTCTTTTAAATGGACCCAGGAAGCCGAGAGGAGATTCAATATACTGAAGGAGAAAATAATAGAACTACCAATTATGGTCTTGTTGAATTTTGAAAAGACATTTCAGGTGAGATGTGATGCAAGTGGAGTTGCAATTGGAGCAGTTTTGAGCTAGGATAATAGACCTGTTGCCTACTTCAGTGAGAAGTTGAATGAGACCAAGAGAAAATAGTCCACGTATGATAAGAAGTTTTATGCCATAATTCAAGCCTTGAAGAAGTGGAGACATTACCTTGTCCCACATGAATTTGTCTTGTATAGCGATAACAAGGCCTTACAATTCATAACCAGATAGGAAAAATTGAATCAGAGGCATGCAAAGTGGGTTGATTTTATGCAAAATTTTACTTTTTTCATAAAACATATTGCTGTGAATGATAATAAAGTCGTTGATGAATTAAGTAGAAGATGTTTGATTTTGCAGGAATTTCAGGTGAAGACCTTGGGGTTTGAACACCTTAAGGACATGTATTGTGTTGATATAGATTTCAAGGAAGCATATGAAGCATGTACAAATCACGTGTTGAGAGACAAAAGCCAGTGGGCAAAGTACATGATTGAAGATGGATTTCTATTCAAGGGAAATCAGTTGTGCATACCAAAATGCTCAATGAGGGGTAATCTTTTGAAGGAAAAGCATAGTGGAGGATTGGCTGGACATTTTGGCCATGATAAAACATTTGCACAGTTGAGAAGTTCATACTATTGGCCGGGTATGAGAACATAAATGATAAAATTTGTGAATATATGTAGAATCTACCAACATGAAAAAGGAAAAAGACCGAACACTGGATTGTATCAACCATTGCCCATACCAGAGAGGCTTTGGGATGAAATAAGCATGGATTTTGTGTTGGGAATACCAAGAACGCAAAGAGGATGCGATTCCGTATTTGTGGTGGTGGATAGATTTTCAAAGATGGATAACTTTATCCCATGCTAGAAGACCAGTGATGCAACACATGTTGTGAATCTATTCTTTAAGGAAGTTGTGAGACTTCATGGTCTTCCCAGAAGCATTGTCTAGGACGAAGACACAAAATTTGTTGGTCTCTTTTGGAGAACATTGTGGAAGAATTTGGGGACAGATTTGTTCGTCAGCTCAGCTTATCACCATCAAACAGATGGAAAGACTAAGGTGGTAAACATAAGTTTGGGAAAACTATTGAGGAGTCTGGTTACTGAGCACCATAATCAGTGGGATCAGATTCTGCCACAAGACGAATTTGCATACAATGACTCACCAAACATGAGAACTGGAAAGAGCCCATTCCAAATATTGTATGGAATGCAACCCAAGGGAGTATCCGAGTTGAGAGACTTGGAACAGAGTGAGATCAGGAGCGTTGGAGAAAAAGATTTTGCTGCAGAAATGCAAAAGATCCATAGCTAGATCAGAGCATAGTTGCATAGTTATAACCAGGAGTAAAAATGTAGAGTTGATCAACATTGCAGAGAAATTCAATTTGAAGTAGGAGATGAGGTTCTGGCACATCTCATGAAAGAAAGCTTCCCCAGGGGAACATATAATAAGTTGAAGATGAAGAAGATAGGACCATGTAAGATCTTGAGGAAGTTTGATGCAAACACCTATGAGATTGAGCTCCCATATGATGTGGACATATCACCCATGATCTAAAAATGAAGAAGACTTGAAATCTTGAAAATATTTGCAAGTAAAGTTTATGTGTTAAAAGAAAATGGATCAACTTTGCAACACATTAATTAAAGGATTACTCATTCAA
>JZKD02S1687843.1:13081-34076 GCA_000966675.3 Picea glauca | reverse complement strand
TGAGTCTTGGATTCCCACCAAATAAGTGCTGCACTATCCAATCTTAAAGAAGCAAGCTGAATTTTGGTTTCATCATCTTGAATTTTTTTTATTCTACAATATACCTCAATCTGACATATCCAATTATCTAACTTCTCAGCATTAACTTCTCCATTGTATATTGGAAATTCAAATTTTATATCAAGCTTTAATGAATGAATTTGTGAAGGAGTTTTACCATGTCCCTTTGGAGAATTCGGAAGAGGTCTTGAACTGGTAGAAGAAGAAGAAGAAGATGGAGGAGAGGGTGGTGGAGAAGCACCATTCCCTCAATTTCCATTTGGATTTTTGTCACCACTGTCTCCCTTATGCTTTGAAGGGTTGGAGCCTTCACCTTGCAACAATGTATTCCTTTCCATCAAGATCTTCATCATCTCTCTCATTTCCATGACAGCCTTTCTGAGATCTTCATCTTTTGCAGGAACACATTCATGACTTTTTTCATGAGCCATACTTGGTGAATGCCTCCTTGAAACTTGCGGTGATTGTATATGCTTCCTCCTTGCAGGATGAGAACTTGGCTCCGCAAGTTGACCTTCTCCTCTTGTGAGTTTCAACCTTGTGAGCATCAAAAAACAAAACACTTGCAAACAATCAAGTCTTCAAAAACCAGTGCTCTGATACCAACTTGATCTAAAAATGAAGAAGACTTGAAATCTTGAAAATATTTGCAAGTAAAGTTTATGTGTTAAAAGCAAATGGATCAACTTTGCAACACATTAATTAAAGGATTACTCATTCAAGATACAAATAAATAGCAGCATAATCAATGAACATAAGCACATAAACACAACAACTGATAAAGGAGTTCACCCCTCTCTTGGGCTACATCTCCTGGTCTAGCTTCCAATGGATCATTATTATTAATTGCTAAAAGTGCTCAAAAACATGCTTTACAATGCTCAAATTGACCAACAGACTACTCCAATGGCTTCAAAGCGTCCAAAAACCCCTAGCTAGGCTTTTTCGGCACCTCGTTTGGCCAAAAAACGAAGAAGTTAGGCTTATTGGAAGTCCCTCCTTCAGGCTTGTTGTCTCTGTATCTACAAAACACACCCTTGTTCATGAAACCTAGAACACACGCTATTTAAAGCGTAAAAACCCAGCACTGAACGCAACCGCACCAATGGTGCGAACTGTAGGATGGTCATGGGCGTGCTAGCCCCTAACCGCCTAGCTCTCGGGCACATGAGGGTCATATGACCTTGCACAAATGTAAAAAGGGCTCCGTCCCCATAAGAAAATAGTACCGTTACAAGTGGCGGGTCATTCCAACCTTTTTAAACCACAATTTAAAAACCCAAATGCACGCGCTGTTATACCGGAGCCATATGACATGGTCATATGGTATATATGTTATAACCTCGGGCTGGGGCTAAGCCTCAGCCCGACCCCCGCGCCAAATATACAAATGTTTGAATTTAAATAAAATGCAAACGATTATATGGTAAGAAACAATGTGTGGGCATATTGGTCAGGTGGACTTTGTTAAAGCTTTACATCGGTGGGGAGGTCTATGATTCGACTCCCACGGACCCATAAAGTTTTAAATAACAAACCAATAGCCAATAAAGGGGTGCCACGTGGCAGCCCATGATTGGGCCATGTGGCACCATACCATTGACCAAAAATGATGCCACGTGTCACATCACAATTCGACCACATCCGCCAATAAAAACTGCCACATCATCACATGCCACATCAGCGTACGGTCGTATGGCCTTGCCACGTCAGCCTATACAGGTTGCACAGTCAGCGTCCCTTTTTTTGCATGTTTGTTGATTCGAACAGATCGCGATATCTCTCGCTCCCGATGCCCGTTTGAGATTAAACAAGTTGCGTTGGGTTTGCAACGACGAAGCCTACGCTCTCGTTCAATTTGAAGCAATTCCAAGCACTTTGATTTTTTGAGCAAAATTTGATCCCCTGATCAACCCATATTCAATGTTTTAGAAATGTACCCTTACAGGAAAGATGATACAGAGGGATAAACAGATCAAGAGAAGATCCAGTGAGAAAAACAAATGCTTGTAGCAGAAAAGCCACATATGGAGAAGATCGTTGATTAGAGGATCGAGAAAAAGGCCAAGAGGAAGAACTATTTTGAATATCTGGTCAAGTGGAAGGGACAACCAATAGAATATGCCAGTTGGAAAAATGAAGATGATATCCAGAAGCATGGAAAGTCGGTGCAAGAGATTATGGATAGGAGTCCATGAATTTTTGTCAAGGGGAGTATGATGCAAGAGCATCATTGGAAAGCATGCAGAGCAGGACTTCTCAGTGTCTAGGAATCGGTACAAAATCTCAACGTTGGTAGTTATGAAATATATTTAGAAGCACCCCTTAACTCAGCGCCGGAAAAATCTTTTGAGGCATGCTTAAACGATTGCGAGTGAAGTGGGAGTTTCCACTCCTGCTCTGGAATGTGACTACACTAGGATTGTCGCCAAGATAGGTTTTGATGTAGACAAGTAGTCAGGGGGAACCCTAAGAACCCTCTGAGATAAATAGAGGTTATGTACACCCAAATGAAGCCATATGCAAGTTAGTAGGGTATTTCTGAGTTTTCATTTTTTTTTGTGATGATAGTTGTAGCCATTTTTCACTTATGAATATAATAGAGGAAATTTGACCCAATGCATGGTGTGGACATTGTTTTGCAATTCTTTGTTATTGGGTTTCATGAATGAAAGAATGAATTTCGTTATGAGTATATGAAACTGTGAATGTTAGGATAAGTTTCAATTGTTTCTCTTCTGTCGAGTCGTGCAAGGTGTGCACACAGAACGCAAGGAGTGTGTTAATGGGATCTATTTCGATTCCGAAGATTAGAAGAGATAGCATGAGACTTTCTTCTTGCAAGGAGTGCAAAGAGAATGGTACAAGGCGTGGACAGTTGTCCACAATAATTTGAACCTTGTGCAAATATCTGGTGCAAGGAGTGCACAAATCCGAGATTCGACTAATTGTCGAAGGGACTTTGCAAGAAGTTAAAGAACTAGAAAAGGAGAACGCCAGGAGGGCGAGAGGAATTTCTCTTCGAGAAATCCTTGGGATTTGAGTTATCAAAATCCCTAAAATGCAAGGAGTGCACAGGAATTCAAAGTCTTCACGAGACCAAGCTCAGGAGGAACAACGCTTTTCATAAGTGTGGACGAGATCCAAGAAAGGGACTAACAGGAAGGATAAAGGTTGAGGCCTTTGACTCTTAAAAAAATCTTCTAAGTATGAAGAAAGCGTAAGATCAGGGGGAAAGATCTGGACCGTCCGATCAACATCTAGAAAACGAGGACAAAACGCAAAGGAGGAAAGATATCAGCCATTCAGACTGAGCGCAAAAGAATCGTAGTCACCCGATCAAGGCAAAGTGCACTAATGATAAGATTTGAAAGTACACAGGAGGAGCGGGGTTATGAAATTATGAAATCATCGGAATCATCCATCAAGGAGGAAACGTTGTGAGAGATCAACATTTCGCTGACTTGCAGAGAGGAGAGGTCAAAGGTCAGAGTCGTAAGGATTTGTGAAATCTGAGTTCACGATTTGATCTGAGCCATTAGATCGAGGAGATATCTGGACCGTTGATTCCTTTCAAGGGAAGGAGATATCGGTAGTTCAGATATCGGGAGAAGGGAGGTGAGCGGTCCTCCAACTTCACAAAACGCGAAATCCTGATACGCGAAAAGGAGATCAGGACCGTTAGATCACGGGGATTATGGACCGTTGATCGCAAGTTCGGGTTTCAGGAGGACAAGCAAGCAGGCTTAGTGAAACACAAATTCGTGAAGTGATCAAAAGATTGGTCCATGGTCATAGAGAAGGCTCACATCGGTGAAAGAGAATAGAGGGGCTAGCATTTGCCAGGCTACTGTTGGGATTTCAGAGGTCAGGGGAGTCGGGGTGACTCACATGCAAAGACCCGATACGTGAAATCGTGAAACACCTTTTGAGTTAGGTGAGTCGTCATAGTTGTAGTCACAATAGGGAAGGGGCTTAGCCAGAGAAGAGATAATGCTCAATTGGCATGGAATTTGAGAAGCACTCATGAGAGAACCCACGGGTCTCATACGACCTGTGCATTTGGAGAAATGACACGTGTAAGTGGGTTTGGGGTCTAGTGGAACTCAGAGAGTCAACCAGACTCAGTTTCTTGATCGATCCTAGATCGAGAGGTTGCACAACCCTCAGGAGAGAAGGGGGGTTTGCACCACCTTCTAACATCAATTTCTCAACAACCTTCCACAAGTCAAGAAACACAACTTCTCCAGTGAGGCAAACAACTCACCGAGGTTTAGATTCAACAAACGATTCCCCCTCTCCCCCGAGAACTCAACGTAATGGAGACCATTTATTCCTAATAAGGGAGGATTGATCGAGGTGGGTATCGGTGGCCACCCATCTATTCCAACTGGCTCAAAACAGTTTTCTAGCAATTTACTATTTTTAATAGTTTTTCGGGTCCTAAACTTTCGAGGCCATTTTGAGGGCCTAAACAATGCTATTTCGTGATCGAGAACCTCAATGATAATGTAAGGAATCATTTATATTATTAAATGAATCTCCTCTTCAATAAATTTTGAACAAGCTATCGTGCACCCCAAAAAAATATTGTATTCCAAAGTTATGCCCATGAGAAGTTGATACACCAAACTACTAAAAACGGGGTCCACAAAATTGTTGGATTTTTATTTTCTGGGGTTAGGGTTTTGGATTTTATTTATGTTAAAAAGGCCTTTGGAGCCTCATTGTAACAATTATATTCTTGTGAATGAGATTAGTTGTCACATCTCTTCTCAAAGATAAGTTGTTAGCATTATAATGAGTCTTTCACTTTGCATTTCTATAGTTTTGTACATTTTGCTCATTAATAGAAATTATGTATTACTGTATCTCTGTGTTTATGGTTATATCTCTGATATATATTTGTTACATTATTTGATATCTTATATATCTCTGTATATTTATTTTTTATATCTCCACTCTCATTTTGTGCCAAAAATAATCTAGATCAACTAGACAAACAATCAGACAGTTGCTACACAGTTAGCACGTCGCAAAAGAAGAAGATCCAGTAGAAGAAAACCTGCGTAATATCCAGATCTCAGAAGTTGAAGGAGAAAGGGAAATAGAAGGTCCAAATATATATTCAAAATATTATGTTGTACCATTAAATATCAAGAAGGTAAAAAATTGGAACTGTAGAAAACCCAAAAATTGCAAGCATTGGAGATTATTGGGATAATGAAACAGTAGAAAGAATCATAAAATTACTGCGCGAGTACAGTGACTTATTCCCAACGAAATTTTTAGAGATGAAGGGATTAGCAGAAGAACTAGAGAGATGAAGATCACTTTGAAGCCAGAAGATAGATCTATAAGATAGATACCTTACAGGCTAAATCTAGTGTATACGCATAAGGTAAAGGAAAAAATTGACAATATGTTAGAAGTTGATGTCATATAACCTGTGGAAGAATTATAATGGATCAATCTTATGGTGGTGTAGGAAAGGAAGCAAGGAGGGATCAATATTTGTGTAGATTTGAGAAAATTAAATGATGCTTGCCTACATGATCCCTTTCATACCCCATTTATAGACAAAGTTTTGGAGAATGTAGGAGGTCAACAGGCACCTGAATGTAGGAGGTCAAGAGGCGCCTTATTCCTTTACATATGGATTTTCTGGATATCATCAGATTAGGATAGAACTAGAAGATAGACGAAAGACCACATTTGCTAGAGACTAGGAATCATTCCAGTATATAGTTATGCCATTTGGGTTGAATAATGCACCTGCAATTGTTTCAAGGGTAGTAGTGGTTGCCTTTAAAGACTTTATTCACAATTTTTTGGAGGTTTACTTGGACGATTAGGCAATGTTTAGTTCATTGAAATACCATGTTGTAGTGTTAATGTTGTATTATGTTGTCATTGATGTCAAAGAGTTGATTTCAAGTATTTTCTTAGTAATGTGTTTGTATCATTGATGTATTGATTGTTGGATCATGTGATCATGGATGTCAGATGGTTTATTTCATGAGGTATCATAGTGATGTGTTGTCATGAATGTAAATGTTGATCATTGATGTTATGTCATGGTTGATATGAAGAACCAAAAGGATGAACTCCAAATTGGACCCCTTATGGTGAAATCCCTCACGGGAAGATGCTTTGCGAAGTCCAAATGGTTAAGTGGTTGAGTCATCCTAGATGTGTGGTTAAGGAACCCAAGGTTGATTGTGGAATAATGTAATGAATATCAATGAATTTGAAAGTGAGACTATTCTAGATGGATAGTGCTTGTCATGACATTTTCGATGATATGTGGAACGTCACATAACACCTCATGGTTAGAGAGTTATGGCCTTGTGAAGTTGGAGAACCCTCATGAGTATCTAGAAGCCCCTAGAAGGTCAAAGAAGTCAAATTATTCTAGAAGCTCCTAGAAAAAAGTTGACTAGTCAAATTGGTTAGTCATGGGTTAAGTGGTTGCAATAAGAAAATAATTAAAAATAAATTAGTTGCAACTAGAAGTGGATAACTTACTATTTGTGGATAAAGTGCTTGTAAGTGGAAAATGTGGGTTAGCCCCAAAAGAAGGAACTTGGTTAGATGATAACCCCTAGAAGGAGATACTTGGAAAAGTATAAATAAGAGAGAAAAGGTCTCTTATGTGCATGAATGCTGCAGGAGCATCTCTCCATGTCAGCAGCCAGCCAGCCAGCCACGTCAGCGCGCATGCATTCATATGCTAAAAGGGAGGTGCAGCCTCATTTGAATTTGAATTGAATGTAATTTAATGTCTTAGGATGGTGAGCCATGGAAGCTGTGCCTTTGAGCAGGCGTTATATAGGATCGGCCTTTATTGTAGATTGGCTGAGATCTAGGTCCGATTCTGGACTAGACAACCCATTCAATGTAATTGAATAGGGTAGGTGAGTTCTGGAGGGAAGCACTAAGATCCCCTCAGGTAAAAGAGATTTAGAGATCTCATTTTGAGAAAGGCAAGATAGGATATAGAGAAGAGAAGAGCTAGGGAGAGCTCGAGAACATCCTTGTACAAACAGGCATTTGCCATTTTTAATATATACTGAAGCAGTTTTTCCTGCATATGTTTTGTCTTATATGCATGTCTGTGAGTGTTCATTATATGTTGTATTTGTGTGTGGTTATCATGCAATTGCAGAGAGTGTGTTTGATTTCAGGTTGAGGGTCTTTGAGGTTTCATGTCAGGAGGGCATGACAGAGTGTTGCAGACTCTGAATACCAGTTCATGAGTGCACTTCTGAACTCTGAGGAGTCAGACAGAGACGTGCTAAGGCACAGGACTGAAGTCAACAACTCAGGAAGAAGACCTGTGAGGTTGCTGAACACCTCAGGAGGTAAGGCTGTGTAGCTGAAACACAGTTGCAAATAGAATCACTGAGGATTCTGTAGGAGCTCTGCCAAGTGGGCATTGAGTGGGTGCGAAGGGTGCACAGAGAAAGAAGAACTCTATTGAGAGTTTGAAGGAAGACCAGAATCGTTGAGGATTCTGAGAGATCTGCCAAGTGGGCATCGAGCGAATTGCATAAGTGCACAGGAAGACATAACTGTTGAGTGTTTTGTGAAAGAGGAGAAGATACTCCGCCAGGAGGGCGTCGAGAAAGTGTGCAGGCAGGCACAGGAAATAAAAGAACTCTTTGAGTTCTGGACGAGAAGAAGAATCCACTGGAGGATCTTCATTGGGTTGCTGAATACCTCGAAGTACTCAAGAAGAGGCTTGAGCAGAAGGATAGCTAGGAGGGTAGCCATTTCATTCTCCATTTGAGGGAGAAGAAGGACAAAAATCCCTTAGGGGCCTGAGTGATTATATAAGCTCAGGAGGGATAGCACCGTGTGTGCGTAGAGGTTCTGCAAGGAGTGCAACCACCAGAATCCTTTGAGGATTCGAGGACAGAAGCTTAGAAGAAACAACGCTTTTACGCACATTTGTGGAACTCAGGGTTGAGGAGTTCGTGCAAGAGAGAATAGAAGACAAAGGTCGAGGCCTTTGGAACTTTGGAAATTCTTCCAAGGCAGAAAGAAGTGCAGGAGCTCAGGAGGAGCAATAGTCGCCATCAGATCGACTAGAGAACAGATCTGGACCGTCGATAGTTCACGTCCAGGAGGGGCGCCAGAAGAAGCGCATAGCAGGAAGAGACCAATAGCCGTCAGATCTCGCTCAGAAATCCCGTAAGCCATTGGATCGGGAAGAGTTGCGTGGAGATTAGCCTCTGGAGGAGGAGCGCACCAGAGGAAAGGATCTGAGCCGTCAGATCGGGAGCAGGTACCCGACAATCGTCGGATCTGCGGAAGCTACACGAGGTTTAGCAATCGGGACATCGACCATTCGGAGAATCAAAGTTCTCGAGGTTGAGGGAAACATGACAGCAGAAGTCCTGAAATCCCAAGAAGGGATCATAGCCGTTGATCTCGGATGGGACACGTGTCTGAAATCCAGATAGTTCGGAGTTCGGTATATCGAGATTTCCAGAGACAAGAGTCTTGTGCATGTTGAAATCGCGATCCGCAATTTCCCGATCGGATCAGAGCCGTTGATCACAACAGGGACACATGGTGAGAGATCCATGAGAGAAAGGGTTCGACATTTCGGGGTTTCTGTATACAAAGAAACTACTGCACTAGAAATCGCGATTTTGCGATACCCGATAGAGAGACAAGGAAGCGGTGACGTGGAGTAGAGATCCCGCACATGAATCGGAGTTCGACATTTCAGGATTCTCAGTGACGAGAAACTCACAACAGGAGAAGTCGCGAAATCCCAAAACGTGATAGTCCCACATTAATAGAATTCAGTGGAGGACAGGTTTCATCGCCCATCGAAGTTCGAGACTTGCAAGGGTCTGTGAATTTGTGCAACAGAAATCGCAAAATTCCGAAACATGATTTCCCGAACACCACTGGAGTGTGGGACATAGGTGCGATAGTGGAGGACAGGTGTCGAAGGGTCAACCCTCGCTGGAATCAACGCCAGGTGGCATCGAAAATCGGAGAATCGAAAATCCCAAGGGCGTAAGTTCTACGCATTCCAAATTTGCGAATTCCGAAACTCTGAAGTAGGAAAGGACTGTGGTCCTGTGGACCAACAGGTCGCATGCAGAAGAGTTAGTCGGAGGGAGATAAGGGGAGCAGATAGTATCATCGTCGATCGGGAATCGGGGATCCGTGAGGTGAGTGATTCACGACCCTGTAAGTGCCGATTTCCCGATCGGGAAAATTTCCGATACAAGCAAGGAACACGTGGGTGGTTGCTCATTGGGGTTCGGGGATTGGTAATACCCGATCCAGTGACTGTAGGACTCACCAACACGCCAGGGCCGATTTCCCGATAGGTAAAGGGAGATCATAAAGAACATCCTGTGGGTGTAGAAAGCTCCCGATAAGGAGTTTTGAAGAGCATTCTAGCTCTTCGGGCCTAAGGAAAAGAAGTTCCTGGTGGGAGCGGATGTGCCTGGTGGCACGTTTGCGTCAGTGTGGTATCAGAGATCGTCTCTGTTTGTATACTTCAGACAGAGGGAGAAAGAGGAAGAAAGCACTCTGATACACACGACAAGTGGTATCAGAGCTGATATCTTGTCTGTATATTTCAGGCAAGAGGAACGAGGAAGAAAAAGAAGCACTCTGATACACATGTTAAGTGGTATTAGAGCGGGAACTTCACTTGTATACTGCAGGTGAAGCGATAAGGAAGAAGAAAGACAGAGTTGATGAGGACTTTGTAATGATTGCTTGCAGGTAGGCAGCAGTCCATAGACAATCAGTAGGACTGTGAGAGGATGATGAAGATGCAACACTCATGGATGTAGAGTGACAACAACATATCTGTCAGAGAGGCAGACAAAGACAATAAGATGGCTACTGAAGGCCATAGAAAGAAGAGCAAGGCCGAAAATCTTGCCGAATGGGATGAAGAAGAGACTAGAAATCTCTATGAATTAAAAGCAGACATAGAGAAAATGGAACTGCGGATGAGGCAGGAAAAGAAAGCCAAGATGAGATGGGTATATGAATGGCCCATGAAGAAACCGAAGGTGAAATGGCCAGTCAGGGAGTTGATGGTCAAAGGACAGCAGAGGCTGTTAAATAGATGGTTGAGGTATGGTGAAAACCTCAAGGCCACAGAAGAAAAGATGATTTTTCACTGTTGGCCAGAGACTGGGAGAGGTCTCGATGATGATGAAGAATTTGAATTGGGATCGTCTGATGATCTCAAGCACTGTGAGGAGGGCAGAGAAGAAGAAATTCCTAATTGCCATATGGGCAAGGGAACAGAGATGAGATCGGCTGAAGATCTCATGGACTGTCAGGAGGACAATGAGGAAATTGTGCATTGCCAGTTGAGCAATGATGGGAGATCATATGAGGATCTTGAAGACTGCCAGGAGGGTAGCGGAAGCATCGAAGACTGCCAAGAGGGTAGTGAAGACATCTCATATTTCCAGGTGGGCAGAGATGAGAATTTGGGACCATCTGAAGGTCTCATGGGCTCAGAGGAGAGTTCAATTCAGCAAGGGTTGCTGGTGAAGATGGGATCGGTTGATCTCATAATCTGCCAGGGAAGCAGCGGAAGCATCGAATACTGCCAGGTAGGCAGGGATGAGCAGATGAATTTGGATCAACCAGGGAAGCTGACAGAGCAGATGAGACTGTCTGAAGGTCTCATAAATTCAGAGATGGAAAGCGATCAACAGATGCAGCTGATAGAGGAAAAAGATCAGAATGATATTCTGATGATTGGAGGAATTGAAATATTCCTACCATCTGCCTAGGAGGAGGTAGAAAATTCTATTGTAGATGGTGCAACAACAGAAGAACAATCACAGCTGGAGATGCCTGTCAAAAGGGAATTGGAGCAAACATTGGAGACTGCCCAAGCAGATGAAGAGAAGAATGAGCGTTCTGAGGAACAACTCAACAATTTCAGCCAGCAAGCTGAGATCGTTGTAGCATTGGAGCTGACAGCAGAAGAAGAAGCAGAAGATGAAGAAGAAGAAGATGAGAATTATGAGGAATGGCTCGATATTTTCAACCAGGAAGCTGAAAAGAATGCAACAGAGGCGGTTACAGAAGCAGAAGAGGAAGAAGCAGGCATCATTTGCTTTGCTGACCCGTGGGATCAATTTGAATCCCTGGAGGAAAGGATAAAAGTGCAGGGCCTGCACATCCAACAGGTGAAGTTGGAAATGGATGAAGGAGGCCTGGGAGATCATGATGATCTGCCCAATGGCCAAAAATTTTTGCAGCTGAGGAGACTGCATGAGTAGAACCAACCATTGGAGCAACTGGATGAGGTGATAGAGGAGATCATGGAGCTGATGACCCGATCAGCAGAAACTGCCAACAGGGAGAGGCTGAGCAGAAGAGAAACAAAAGCAACAACAGCACAGAAGCAGCAATAGCAACAGCAGGATGGAGCGGATGAATAGCTCCAGATATTCGTTTGGGATCCAGGAAGATTCCAACAGCTACAGGGGAAGTGCATGAGCAGGAGCTCATGATTTTGCAGCTGTGGAGTATGATGTAGGAGAATCTCTCCATGTCAGCATCCAACCAACCAACCATGTCAGCGCGCATGCATTCATATGCTAAAAGGGAGGCACATCCTCATTTGAATTTGAATTGAATGTGATTTAATGTCTTAGGCTGGTGAGCCATGGAAGTCGTGCCTTTGAGCAGGTGTTAGATGGGATCGACCTTTATTGTAGATCGACTGAGATCTAGGTCCAATTCTGGACTAGACAACCCATTCAATGTAATTGAATAAGGTAGGTGAGTTTTGGAGGGAAGCGCTAAGAGCCCCTCAGGTAAAAGAGATTTAGAGATCTCATTTTGAGAAAGGAAAGATAAGAGATAGAGAAGGGAAGAGCCAGGGAGAGCTCGAGAACACCCTTGTACAAACATGCATTTGCCATTTTTAATATATACTAAAGCAGTTTTTCCTGCATATGTTCTGTCTTATATGCATGTCTGTGAGTGTTCATTATATGCTGTATTTGTGTGTGGTTATCATGAAATTGCAGAGAGTGTGTTTGATTTTAGGTTGAGGGTCTTTGAGGTTTCATGTTAGGAGGGCATGACAGAGTGTTGCAGACTCTGAATACCGGTGCATGAGTGCACTTCTGAACTCTAAGGAGTCAGAGAGAGACGTGCTGAGGCACATGACTGAAGTCAACAACTCAGGAAGAAGACCTGTGAGGTTGCTGAACACCTCAGGAGGTAAGGCTGTGTAGCTGAAACACAGTTGCAGACAGAATCACTGAGGATTTTGTAGGAGCTCTACCTAGTGGGCATTGAGCGGGTGCGAAGGGTGCACAGAGAAAGAAGAACTCTATTGAGAGTTTGAAGGAAGACCAGAATCACTGAGGATTCTGAGAGATCTTCCAGGTGGGCATCGAGCGAAGTGCATAAGTGCACAGGAAGACAAAACTGTTGAGTGTTCTGTGAAAGAGGAGAAGATACTCCGCCAGGAGGGCGTCGAGAAAGTGTGCAGGCAGGCACAGGAAAGAAGAGAACTCTTTGAGTTATGGACGAGAAGAAGAATCCACTGGAGGATCTTCATTGGGTTGCTGAATACCCCGAAGTACTCAAGAATAGGCTTGAGTAGAAGGATATCCAGGAGGGCAGCCATTTCATTCTCCATTTGAGGGAGAAGAAGGACAAAAATCCCTTAGGGGACTGAGTGATTATATAAGCTCAGGAGGGATAGCACCGTGTGTGTGCAGAGGTTTTGCAAGGAGTGCAGACGCCAGAATCCTTTGACGATTCGAGGACAGAAGCTTAGAAGAAACAACGCTTTTATGCACATTTGCGGAACTCAGGGTTGAGGAGTTTGCGCAAGAGAGAAAAGAAGACAAAGGTCGAGGCCTTTGGAACTTTGGAAATTCTTCCAAGGCAGAAAGAAGTGCAGGAGCTCAGGAGGAGCAATAGTCACCGTCAAATCGACTAGAGAACAGATATGGACCGTCGAATAGTTCACGTCCAGGAGGGGTGCCAGAAGAAGCACATAGCAGGAAGAGACCGATAGCCATCGGATCTCGCTCATAAATCCCGTAAGATGTTGGATCGGGAAGAGTTGTGTGGAGATTAGCCTCTGGAGGAGGAGCGCACCAGAGGAAAGGATCTGAGTCGTCAGATCGGGAGTAGGTACCTGATAGCTGTCGGATCTGCGGAAGCTACATGAGGTTTAGAAGTCGGGACATCGACCATTCGAAGAATCAGATTTCTCGAGGTCGAGGGAAACAGGACAACAAAAGTCCCGAAATCCAGAGAAGGGATCATAGCCATTGATCTCGGACGGGACACGTGTCTGAAATCCGGATAGTTTGGAGTTCGGGATATCGGGATTTCCGGAGACAAGAGTCTTGTGCATGTTGAAATTGCGATCCGCGATTTTCCGATAGGATCAGAGTCATTGATCACAGCAGGGACACATGGCGAGAGATCCCAGAGAGTCAGGGTTTGACATTTCGGGGTTTCTGCATACAAAGAAACTACTGCACTAGAAATCACGATTTCGCGATACCCGATAGAGCGATAAGGAAGCGGTGACGTGGAGGAGAGAGCCCGCACGTGCATCGGAGTTTGGAATTTCAGGATTCTCAGTGACGAGAAACTCACGACATGAGAAGTCGTGAAATCCTGAAATGCAACGGTCCCACATTCATAGAATTCAGTGGAGGACAGGTGTCATCGCCCATCGGAGTTTGGGACTTGGAATGGTCTGTGAATTTGTGCAACAAAAATCATGAAATTCCGAAACGTGATTTCCCGATCACCACTGGAGTGTGGGCCATAGGCGCCATAGTGGAGGACAGGTGTCGAAGGGTCAACCCTCGCTGGAGTCAACGCCAGGTGGCATCAGAAATCAGAGAATCGAAAATCCCAAGGGCGTAAGTTCTACGCATTTCAAATTCGTGAATTATGAAACTCCAAAGTAGGAAAGGACTATGGTCCTGTGGACCAGCAGGTCGCATGCGAAAGAGTTAGCCGAAGGGAGCTAAGGGGAGTAGATAGTATCATCGCCGATCGAGAATCGGGGATCCGTGAGGTGAGTGATTCACGACCCTGTAAGTGCCGATTTCTTGATCGAGAAAATTCCCAATACAAGCAAGGAACACGTGGGTGGATGCTCATCGGGGTTCGGGGCTTGGTAATACTTGATCCAATGGCTGTAGGACTCGCGAACACGCGAGGGCCGATTTCCCAATAGGCAAAGGGAGATCATAAAGAACATCCTATGGGTGTAGAAAGCTCCCGATAGGGAGTTTTGAAGAGCATTATAGCTCTTCGAGCCTAAGGAAAAGAAGGTCCTGGTGGGAGCGGACGTGCCCGGTGGTGCGTTTACGTCAATGAATCTTGGGAGCATATTGAAGATCTATTTTTGTGTAAGGTTCATTGCAGGTACTCATGGACACATAAGAAGGTTTGCAAATTCTGAGGTGGAAAGGAAGTTTGAAGTCGAAAGTTTCGGAGGTTTATAAAACCCTTGTTTTCTAGCTATACATGGGCTACAATGGGCTAGGTCACATATGTACACGGGATGCAACGAAGAAAGGTGCATGTATACACATGTTGTAGTAGAGGGAGGTTGCATACAAGTGAAAAAGGTCATGGAGATTTGAGTGGATGTTAGTGTTAGGTTCCTGAAGTCTGATGCAAGTTCCTAGGATATCATTCTAGATGTTTAGATCTTCTACATAAGTTCTAGTATGGTTACATGTTGTTTTGATGCTTAATTTTTCTTATGATATGGTGAATGCTTGAAGAATTCTTTATATGGTTGCTATGATGTTTGGATATGGTAGATGGTGGCTGGTTAGTTGAGTAGTTTTGTTTTTATATGATTGAGAGATATATATGATATGTGATGGTGTATGCATGAGGAGAATGCATAGGTTGTTGGATGGTTTAGATTTTTTTTTGGTTGGTATGGCACAGGTTGAGTAGTGACAGGATGATTACAGTGTCAGGTTACTGGTGGATGTGACAGAGGCAGAAAGGGTTTGAAGGGTAGAAGTTGTGAAGTTTCAGAAACCCTAGTTTCTGAAGGTGTACACAGGTTGACAAAGGGAAGGAAACATACATACTTGTGATGCAGTATAGACAGGTCACATACATACGCGTGTTGCAATATAGACATGTCATGTACCTATTGGAAGATTGGTTTCTATCTATAAGTTGGGTCTTGTACTTAGGGGTTGGATTCCTCACATCTCAGGTGGTGCTAAGATATGCAAGATGGGTCTTGTATTTAGATTTGGTACTCTATTGGAGTTGTTTCTCTTTTTAGTTGATGTTGATAAAACCCTGAAATTGTAGTCTCCTGTAACACATAATACAAAAAGTTTACATACATATCTTTTGTTCATGTGCTCTTTATGGTGATTGTTTATTGATGATATATATATTGCTAAGATATTTTTACATGAAAACAACCAATTGTAAATGGAAGTAATGAATAACGATATTTTAAGTGGCTTCTAACTAAAGTGTTGTAAAGAGTTGAAAAAAGAGCCTCACACTGATTCACCCCCCCTCTCGGTGTGGTCGGTGTGTCCAACAATTGGTATCACAACATGCCTTCACTATAAGCCTTACAAGATTGAAGGATATCCATGGAAACACAAATGGATGAACATGCAGATGAAGTTCCATTCTTTGATGAGACAAATTACTCAGCATGGAGAATAAAGATGAAAGGGTATTTGAAGTCAAAAGGAGCAGGTGTGTGGGATACAATTGTTGACGGACCAGTTCCCTCAAAGAATCAGTCAAAATTTGCAGCAAAGAAGAATAATGAAGTAGCATTCAAGACCATGTTAAATGGACTCTCATGTTCTTTCAAAGAAAGAATACACTAGTACAAAATGAGAGATAAATGACCAAAATCTGCATATAAATGACCATTTTTGAGTTGGTGACCACTAGTCATTAATCAATAATCACTTATCATGAGACCAAAAATGTGGTCATATTTAGCTTGGTCATTTATAGCTTATCTTGTAGTCATTAATTATAGCTTGGTCATTTATAGCTTATAGCTTATCTTGTAGCAATTAATGACCAAATATGACCACAAGATAAGCTATAAATGACCAAGCTAAATATGATCACATTTTGGTCGCGTGATAAGTGACTGTTAACTAATGACCAAAGTTTCCATTTGGTCATTTATATGGGAATTTTGGTCATTTTTTGGTCATTTGTTTAGTCATTTATCTCTCACTTTTGTAGTGGTCATTTATCTGTTTTTAGTGGTTTCATAATATAAATGACTAATATGGTCATTTTTAGTCATTTTATTTGTGGTCATTGTTAATCAATATAAACAACCAATTTGGTCATTTTTAGTCGTTTTATATGTGTTCATTATTTATTAGTGGTTTTAATGGTATGATCAGTTGCAGCCTCAGTTGCAAGATCAGTTGCAACCTGTTAACCACTAAATCCATCATACTAAATTCATCCTAGAGTCAATATTGACTGATCCATGTTCTTGGCTCATTCGTTGGATCAACCAAAATAACCCAACCAACTAAATCGAAGGATTTGCAACTCAATCTTTCAAAACGCGAGGATTTTCAGGCCGATATTGAGAAATTCCAAATAAATCTTTAATACCTACAATCAACTTCCAGGAAAAAGGTTAGACTAGGCATATTTAACTCTAAACATTATTCAACTAGACAATTAGAGTGCAATGAAACACAAATCATCAAGAGTACCATAATCGATAAGGAAGGGTGATGGCTAAGGTCAAAAGGACACAAAAAATATGGAAGAATGTATGAAATAATGTCTTCAAAACATGCCAATTCTCTCACCCAACATTCCCCCCAGCTGAAGAATTGTAGGTCCCTTCTGCAACTTACCCAGATGAATCTGAATCACTGTTTACTGGAGGCTAGGAAAGTTGATAAGTCCCACTCCAATCTTTCATAGGCTGGCCTTGTTCTTCTTCTTCTTTTATGAACCCAATTTGTTCAACCATTTCAGCCCAATATCCAAACTCCTCATCCCCTTTTGTATCTTCCCACAAGATGGTATAAGAAAATATCATACCTATCCAATGGACCCCTAGGATTTTGACATAGTTAATATACCTTGGAAACCTATCCAAATCCATATGAAAGACTTCAATAGATAATGGCTCTCTCCTTATTTGGTTGGAAGATAGATAAAAATTCATGCCATGTATATCTAGGATATTCTCTAATCGATTAATAACTAAGGAATTTGTTTGGTTGACATTAAAAATGGATCTTTAAGCCACAACCTTGAATCCCTTGTTGTCCAGTTCAAATTATTTTGCCTATTTCTTAGTAAAAATGGTGTCCAAATCCTTTCCTCTATAGGCTTATTCTTAAACCATTTTTCTCCTGTTTGTGGTAACCCTGTCAATTGTGAAATTAAATGTTTTGAAATATGTAAGATTAGATTACCCACTTGTGTTTGTTCTCCATCAAAGGAAAGTGAAAATGCTTTTGAGACTTCAACATTATGGCCATTGAACTTTTCAAATAAATTTAATCATCCATTCCTTCTCAAAATGACTTGGCTTTTAGGATGAATGTTTTGAAGGTCTATTTCAAATGGCTCAAATCTGATTTCCATTTTTGCACTCTTCAAATTCTGTAATTTTTAATCTTTGTCTTTGTTTTCTTCTGCTTGAAAACTCTGTCTCTGTTGTTTTAAACTCTTGTTTGTTGTCCTCTATTCCTTTAAACTATGTTTATGCTCTGTATGAATTTAGAAACAAGGTCTTATATATATCCGTGTACTGTATCATATCCAGTTTTTGAAACAAGAAAACATTTTTTTAAGATTAACAATATTACCAACTTAATGAGAACTATGACCTCAAAACGAGAACTCTAGCCTTTAAAACCCATATTTTTGCATTAAAAACCACAAAATTAACCCTCAAATCAAAAAGTGGTGCTACTGGGAGCACCCTTTTTTTTGAGGTTAAAATTACAATGTTTTTTCAAGAATGGCCTAAAACATGTGTATAGTTGCTCAAAAAAACCTTAAAATCAACACCTAAATCAAAGAATAGTGATACCGATAGAAAACTGTTTTTTTATAAACATTAAAATTATACCTCATTTGAAACCTTGTCCTAGTGAAGCAAGTACCATTGCAACCAAAACCTAAAAAATAAGACATTTTTGAAAGTGGTGTAA
Source organism: Picea glauca (assembly GCA_000966675.3). Classification (NCBI taxonomy): domain Eukaryota; kingdom Viridiplantae; phylum Streptophyta; class Pinopsida; order Pinales; family Pinaceae; genus Picea; species Picea glauca. Next base: position 15,807 of record JZKD02S1687843.1, on the reverse strand, counting down.
AACATTATCACTTCTATAAACCAAATCGTAAAATCAACCCTTAAATATTTTACTTTTTGAAGGTTAGTTTATCACTCCAACAACAAGATAATACATAATGGCATGAAAATACCACCATTTTAGATGTCAACATTCAACATAACTTCAACATATTTTTTTATTTTAAATAAACAAGTACACAAAAATTACATTTAATGAAACATAAATTATTTCATTACATTATCCATATTCAAAATAGAAGAGCTAAGAAATTTTGTTATATATTCTCCATAATAAAAACATATAATTCATAAAACATAGAAATGATTCATAACTTTACGTAAGATCATATGTAACTGAGAACACTCATTTATAGTTACCATACAAACATCATATTGATCAAAATTACATAAAATGTTTCACACGCTTAATCAAATTCATCCATGGATTCTAACACACCATCAGAATATACATTGTCTTTAGATGAATGAATGGATGAAGATGCAGATGATCCATATTCTTCTCTATTATCAATGAGTGTACCATCTGAGTCTGCATGTATTCCCAACATTTCATATGTCAAAAGTGTTGGATTACTGAGAGGGGGGGTGAATCATGAATAGAGAAATACAATCCTTTTTATTACTACAAAATGCAAGTGTTATATCAATGTAGCATTATCATCCAATAGTTGCAGAGTAAATAAACAATGAACAAATGAGAAATCATACACATACACAGTACACCAGTGTTTTTACGTGGAAACCCAAAGCGGGAGAAAACCACATAATGTTTTTTTCTTATATGTCTTTAAGAATTACATTCATTGGAAACACCAACTTCTTTTTTTTTCCAGCTGCAACTGAAGGAGGCTCCAACCCCCTAGTTTCTCAGGCTACAACCTCAGGGAAGCTCCAACTACCCAATTCTCTGGATACAAATAGAAGGAGGCTACAACCCCCTATGTTCTCTGGCTACAACTGGAAGGTGGTTACAACCACTTGTCCTTGCCTCGTCCAACTGCCCTGATGTAGAATTAGAATGATGGAACCACTATCACACTATCACTGTGAGATATACTGTTGTAAACATGTACCAATCAACCTGTACCAATAACCTATGCCAACATGTACCATACATCAACCTGTACCTCAACCTGTACCATAAACAAATGCATCAACCATGCACCAAACCTATACAAATAACCTCTTACAATAACCTGTCTAAAAAACCTATCAAAACAACTTGTCTCATTAATATTATCAACAAAATCAGATCTACTCACCAAGATCAATCACCAAGAAAACTCTCAACCATATGCAAAATATCACTAAGATGTGCATCAACCAAGCATAACACAACAACTCATAATCATCACCAAGATCAATATGTGCTTCTAATAATATACCAAGACAAGTATGATACATCATCCATAAACCATGTGTCAACAATACTACTCACAAGTGCCTCCAACCATGTACCAAGTATGTACCAATCATGCATCAACTATAAATCATCAAGATGTACCAACATCATCAACTATACACCTCATGTATGTGCCAACTCATAAACTACTTGTCACAATCATATACCCAACATGTACCTAAACAAAAGCCCTCATCAATTTCATCATCCAAATATGATTTGTAACTCTGTAATAGACTTGGTGTATATGATCACATACCTGCAAACCTTCGTTAACTTTAACAAAAAGAGACTAGCATTTTCATCAAACTTTACTTTAGTCTCACATGACTAATTTTGGATTAGTCAACAAACCTAACTTGAAATAATCAGAACTATGTACCTATAATGCATAAAGATCTGAAAATAGTACACAATGTTCGTCAGTGTCTTTTATGCAATTCCTCCAGGTTTCACTGCTTGGAACCTCTCAGAAAAGGAGTTATAGAAAAAATGACATACCTTGTTGAATTCTGACTTATTCTAGAGAATGAGATTGTAGAGCGTGCCCCCACAAAATATTTGTTGTATGGATTTGAACATTGTACAAAGAATACTACAAACTGTACTCTAACCAATACATTTTGTCTTACTGAATTTGGATTTGTTATGAATAAGTTATGACGTTGTTACTCGAAACACCTGTTTTAGACTAGTTTCAGGACTAGCCACAAACCCTATTTTCCACGACGTGTAACACCAAAACTATAACAACCAACAAGCTGAAATTTGTATCACAACTACTTGGATATGTTTCCTCAATGGCCTCCCAATTTCACGGTCGGAATCATTCTAGAATTTTTTTTATTGCGAAAATGGTGAGATGACCTGTAAATAACATACCTTAGAAAACATAATCAAAATAATTTATCCTCCCTTGAATTTCGGCCTTTTTTACTTCACCTTCCCTCTGAAATTAGGCTTAGATATCCTTTGGTTACCTCAATAACTTGTAGATATTCAATATGCTCAAGTGTAATTAAAAATGAGAGACCTTTTCCTCTTATTTATACTTTCATGTAGCTTCCTCAAGGGGTTACCTTCTAACCATCTTAACCCACTTTCCTTATTTTAGGGCTAACCCGCTTCTAACCACTTGTCCACTTAGTAATTTATCCATTAAATTTATTATTTAAATAATTTCTTTTGTATCCACTTTAACTTATAATACACTCATCACTTCACTTTATTATTTAAATTACCTTCTAACCATCTTAACCCACTTTCCTTATTTTAGGGCTAATCCACTTCTAACCACTTGTCCACTTAGTAATTTCTCCATT
>JZKD02S1687843.1:0-11817 GCA_000966675.3 Picea glauca | reverse complement strand
TGTGACGTTGAAAATACCACTAGAAATGGAATGACATGTAATATCCATCTAGAATAGTATTACATGCAAATATATAAAAAATAATACCATTATCCATCAAACAAACTTGGGTCTATTACCCAAACCTTTGTGCTACCAGAATTCGCTACCAGACTTTTTTCAAGGGGTTATATCAATGAAAACTAACCCAATTAATCAACAATATCCCCCTTTGGCATTGATGGAAACACTCTTATGCAATATTGAATTCATATCACTCTTTCTCCCCCTGTGACCATCTCTCCCCCTGGAACCATGCCTTTGTGCTCTTTCTCCAAGAATTTACCTTTGCATATGATAAATCTCCCCCCCTTTGTCATCAATGGCAAATGTATCTTTCCATCCGAGGCTTCTCCCCCTGACTGAACTCTTTCTGAAACTGACCTCCCAACCTGAATTGTCCTCTTTATGGTGCTTCCTCGTGTAAATCTAAGACATATAAGATAAGCATTCAAAAGCATTCATTTTGGAGTAGAAATTACTCAGAGTCTCTGGCAAAGATACTCAAAGGATTCTTGTGGAAGCGGTTTTGTAAAGATGTCTGCCACTTGTTCTTTTGTGCCCACATATTCAACTCTGATGTTCTTCTCTATAACTTGTTTCTGTAGAAAGTGATACTTGATTGGAATGTGCTTCGTCTTGGAGTGCATCACTGAGTTCTTTGAGATACTGATGGTGCTTGTATTATCACAATAGATTGGAATGGGCTCATTATACTCAACCTGTATATCTACCAGAGTTTGTTTCATCCATAGAACCTGTGTACAACATGTTACTGCTACAATATACTCTGCTTCGGCTGTAGATAAGGATATTGATGCACTACTACATATGACCAAATTTGCCACAGTTTTTCATTGCTATTGCAACACATATTCGTTGCACTTTCCATGAAGGAAAACAATATTTTTCATAGAAACTTTTTCGTCGCTATATCGACGCACTAGGTATTCGTGGAAACAATGACAAAATCAGGCCACCACGTGTCATCATCCTAAATATTTTAAGCTGTTTTTTTTTCACATCGTCGTAATTACGAAAAACTATCATCAGTAGACCAACGAACATACGTCGGAAAGATGGAATCCCAAAGAAAATATTTGACTTCTTGCCACAAACATTCGTTGCTATAGGGACAAAAGTTAGTTGCAAGAAAAAGAGATGTATACCTTCTTGCGACGAAGATGCATCACTATATCGACGAAGGAGCATGGAAATAGTGACGAAAAAGAGTGGTAGAGTAAAAAATCTACCAATGGCTTGTGATGAACGTACGTTGCTATTGCGACGACTTATGTATACCTTCTTGCGAAGAAGATGTGATGAATTCTGTAGGTTTCTTAAAAAAATTTGATAGTTTTCCCCTGCTTTCTAAAAAATCTCCTATCACATCCTTTGTTGGAAAACTGAGAGGGGGGGTGAATCAGTTGTTACTATTCTTAAACAATTATGCCCTTTTTAAACTCATTACATAACACTCAATGATGATCACAATAATGCAGGGAAGTAAGCAATAGAATATTCAACATCAATCACACACATGAAATACACAGAGATAGATATTCCCGAGGAAACCCATAAAGGGAGAAGAACTCTTCTTCTTGATATGATAAGTAGTCTTTATTTTCTGTACATTATCATTATTATGAGCACCAACTCCTTTTGACTACCACCTCTTTTTTACAAGAAAAAACTTGCTGAGAGCACCAAATATCTAGTTTCTCTAGCACCCACTAGAAGGAAGCACCAACTCCCTTTGTGTTCCAGCACCAACTGGATGGAAGCACCAAATTCCAGTCACATAGGCACCAACCTGTACAAGCTGCAACTTGCTGAGAGAACCAACTCTCTCGATTCTCTAGCACCCACTATAAGGAAGCACCAACTCCCTGAGTGTTCTAGCACCAATTGGATGGAAGCATCAACGTCCAGTTACATAAGAACTAACTTGTATAACAGGAACAATATTTATCCCTTGCACCACCCTACCACCCTAGTTTTTCTGGCTGCAACCAAATGGGAGCTACAAATCCTTGTGTTCAAGCACCCACTTGAAACTCTGAGGAAAATAGTTCTCCCTAGCACCACCCTACCACCCTGAGATATAAATCTTTGTTACTGAAATTTATATAGTGATACATTATTTAACAATGGCTTACCAGTCTTATCACTCTTTTGCTACACTACTGTGCTATGCCTACATCAATGTCTTCCTGCTCGCATATTCTTATGATTTATGTTCTTCTGCTCTGTCTTTGCATGTGCACCTAGGATTTCTCTTCCTCTCTCATATATGCATCTCTATTCTATCTCTTTATTCCATGTCTTATGATCTGTGCACCACTTCCATTCTATGCACTACGCCTCTTCTGTGCGCTTCAGCTCCTACACACAGCCTGCTTCTACCCACATTAATAACTATCAAAAGAAACAACCATCTCTTCTCTGTTCTACGTATATTTATCATGCCAATTCATCTGCCAGATCATACAGACAACTCTTCATCCTCTCTGGCGATTATACTGAGTCTACTCATCATTAGCAGGCATTATCCTGAGATTATCTGACTTCTCTGGAAGTTACAGTCTTCGACACTTTTCCATCTATCAATTGTCTCTATGATGAGTCTTCATTCCACTGGAAGTTACCTCGAGAGTCTTCATCTCCTCTGGTGATCACCCTGGAGCTCTTTGAATTCTTTGGTAGATACAATCACTCTATCCTGGCAGTTACAGAGAGAACCTCTGCATGCTCATCCTTTTGGTGCCTTTTCCCTTCCTGAGAAAACTTCACAGTGGGCACTAGATTTTTTGGCTAAGCCCCTTCCTTTCACATGACCACGAGCTACGATCAAAAACCTATCCAAAAGGCGCTTCGTGACTTCGCATTTCATATTTTCTGCTGTGAGCCATCTTGATTCTCCCGACTCCCTAAATCCCGAGGTGGAGCCTAGCAACATGATAGATCCTCCCTTAACCTTCGCTGAGGTAACCATGGCTGTGACCAAACGCCTATTCAAAGGGCGCTTCTCGATCTCGGTCTAGTGAGCACTAGATCCATTTCTCGATATGACCTTAGGCAATGATCTCATGTGACCATGCGATTTCAAGCGCGTCCAAAGGTGGTTTGAGGGCAACTTGCTTTTCACCCTGCAATTCACTACGAGCCTCCACACTTCCTTTCTCCAAAACCGTGGTTTCGATTGCGGCCCGCTCATGAAAAATTAAGACACGAGCATGTTCTAGCCCCTCAATGCAACGGGACCGTCGATCTCATGATCTTGATGGTGCTCCTGAATTGACGGTTCAGATTTGTCCACTCAAGTCTGCAGATCAGATCTACCCTTCCTAAATCAACGACTAATATTTACTTCATGATCTGAGCTCCGGGAGTTTCAAATCACAAACCTCACTTTTCCCATACGTCAAAATTCTGAAGTTGACAATCCATTGACGCGTGTCCCTCTCAGATCAATGGTCCTCATTCACTTCAGGAATTTGACCTTTCAGCTAGATCAATGCTTTTGTGGTCCCTTTCTCGATCAACGGTCGAGATCTCCTTCGGGTCTCCGAACTTCTGAAATCTCAAGTCTCAAACTCTAATTCCCCTCAAAGTATGCAGATTACTACCACGTGTCCTTTCTGACATGGTCTAACACATGTCCTTTATGACATGGTCTGCCACATGTCCTTGCTGAGGTGGTTTACTGATACGGGTGAGACATGTAGGCAGTGTAGTGGGGTGTGGAGGCAGAATGCGGTAGTGGAGTGTGATGTGTAGCGGGTAGTGGAGTGTGATGTCAGAGCGTGGAGGTGGTATGTACGAGTGGTTTGGTGGTTTACTCGGAGGGGGGGTTAGGTGGTAAGTGGTAATGAGTGAGAGGGGTCCGAGTTGACAGGAAGGCGACACGTATGAGGGTCCCACATGGAAAATACCACCAACTCAGAACTTCCCCCATAGTTAAAGGAAAAAAGGTTGAGGGGGTCCGATATGCCTTGTCAACCGTAGATCTGAGTGCTCAATTATCGATCGTTGAGATTAGCACGCCCTTCTTCTAAACTATCATGTCCTTCCACTTTAGAATGATCTGACAGCCGAAATTTACTTCGGATGATCCGATGGTCGTGGAGTTATTTCGGCTCTCCGGCTCTCCAGACTTCAGAGATTTCAAATCTCAACTTGAAACTTGAAGTGAGATTTTTTGGAGCATAACCTCCTCATGTCTTTAGACCTGAAATGAATGATAGTCGTTTGATCAAGGTCCTAGATCAATGGCTTGATTTTTCTGGGATGCAACTCTTTTAGATGACTGATGGGTATTCGGATAATTAAATTCTCAACCCTTTAGCCCCTCTTATCCTATCCTTCAACTTTAAAATGATCCAATGGATGACGAGAATTCGGGTTTGATCCAATGACTAACAGGTATTTAGATGATCAAGATATCAGATCTCATCCCTTTCTTAACCCATCCTTCCACTAATTCAATCCGACAGTTGTCGGGTATTCCTCTTGAGCTTATCCTCCTTGCAAATCCATTGGATATAATGGTTGTTGGCCCTTTGTGCTTAGATCCAATGGATGGGATCTGTTCCTCTCTTGTGCACTTGTTCCTCTTGTTTGGACTCTGATCTAATGGTCCAGATTCTTCACAGTGTTTGATCCAATGGCCCTTGCTCTCCTCCTCTTGACCTTACGCTTCCTCCTGACTTGGAATAATTTCTAAGTGTCAAAGGCCTCAAACTTTGATCCTTCTGTGAATCCTAATGACTTTGGGACTCATCTGCGTTTCTAAAAATGCTATCTCTCCTGAGCTTTGGCAATGAAGTTAACCTCATCCCTGGTGCACACTTGCGCTCTTCCTCTTGAGCTTTGATTACTTCTGTAAACTCATGGATTCTAAGGAATCTTGTGCATGCTCCTTGTGGCCTTCATGTTAACCTCTATCTATCTGGAAACTTCAACTCTGTGCCCTGTGCTCATCCTCTTGAGCTGGTAGACAATAATTTCTCATGGTCTCGTCATTCTCGATGCTATCATTGATGCTTTCATGTTTTCCATCATTGCTGCCAATATGCCAATGTCGTTGTTGTTCTTGCCTGTAAACATGTCATCGTCGTCGTTGTTCTTTCCATCAATGACAAGTACACTCTGCCTATAAGCATGCCAACAATACCCCCCTTTGGCATTGATGGAAACCCTGAAGGACTGTACTGTTCTAGCTAGACCTCCAACTGTAGCATCTAGAACACACCTTTTATCCCCCTTTGACATCAATGTCAAAGAAAACATGCTCCCCCTGAGATGTTGCAGTAATTTTCAAAGGTATAAGATATTCAACCAACACAAACTCCCCCCTGAGAGGATAGAATCTCTTATTTGAGTCCTGCAGAGTATTTGTATCTAACTCAGAGTCTTCTCCTTCTAATTATTGGACCTGTTCATCTTCAACTTCAACAGCGTCCTCTATAGCAGACTCAATATTTCCTACCTCTCTTACTGGGACTCCTTCATCAACCTTTTCTTGTCATAACTTAATGACTCCCCCTGTCACTCTTCTCTCTCTGCTTCTGACTGTTCTCCCCCTTTGTTAAAAGGTTATCTCTTTTTGACAAGGTTTCTCCTCTTGTTATCTCTACAGGATGTCATGTATATCATTCTGTACATCATAATGTTGTTGTTGTGGATGTTGTTGTCCTACTGGAACACTGCGCAATTGTAGCTCATATTTTTCAAACAACCCTTGGATGTTCCAATTGATTCTCATCGATATCTAATGGTATGTATCCATCTTTATCCAAGATGCTTCTTTACTGTACATGCTCTAAAGTTGTCTGATAAAGTTTATACTATTCTTGTCACATGACTGGAATTCTTTTTACAACAATTAACTTCACTCATTTTCACTTGTTTAGTGTTTTCTATCAACATCTATGAGTGTCCTAGTTTCTTGAACTTTGTTCTCTGATCTTCTATTACTGCAACTTCATTTTTCTTCTATTATGCCTACAATCCAAGGATTTTATGGCCATATTCATCATAAGGAAAAACAATAACCATTACAAACACTCTCATACCTCCTTTGATTCATCCATGAAGGTGTCTCTCTTATAAACTTACTTTGAGGTGTATGAGTAGCTTCTGGGTGTCTTCCTTGATCCGATCTTCTAAATATTGTAGTATTTATTTCTTTCTTTGAACATGGAGAACCTGAGTCATACCTTCTTTCCCTTTTTACAAATGAAGGACCTGCATCAGGTTTCTTAGGAGTACTGATTTCTTCCTTGTTGTATCCAAGACCGTATTTTTCATTTGGTGATCTCTGACTATCCAATATCTCATACAGGGTCATGGATTTGTTCAAGAACTTGATTTGGGTGTTTGAATTCTCAACCTTCTTTCTAAGATTTACAACTTCTGCTTCCATCTTATGACATGATTCTTCTTCTACTTCTTCTAGCACACATACATTATTATCTGTCCTTATGCCTTTATCCACCACTTGTCCTGAGTTTACATTCTTTACCTTACAATCTTTGGACGTGAACACTTCTTCATAGCCTCTATCACACATTTGACTTACATTGAGAAAATTATGTTTCACCCTGTCTACAAGCAGAACATCCTGGGAATCTCCTTTTCCATTACTCAAACTCACCATCCATTTACCCTTGATTTTACCTGGTTCATCATTTCCAAAGGTCACATTTCCCATTTTTCTTTTACTTATAGACATAAACTTATCCTTGTCTTCAGTCATGTGTGTAACGCCCTCGACCATCCATGCCAGGCCACGCTATGCCAGAGAAATCTTACGTTCTCTCTGTAGAACATATTGTAACATACCCAACATATAACTAAGTTATGCCACATAAATTTTTCGAACTGTATGCAATTACAATATATACACACAAAACTCTTGCAGAAGAATTATATATAATACGTAACATAAAAACACCTCTGTAAATACACAGATTCACATTGAAATAACAATAAACATATACATGCAACATATACAGGAAATACCCATAAAAATAAACACAGTTATAACCACACATATGATAACCCATAAAAATAAGCACGTAAATAATAATGCAACATGTAAATTTATCACACAATTGGCACTTATCTTGGTAAGAATGTCACCAACTGTGTACAGACCTTCCACGAACCTTCCAGCCTTATACCAAACTATTCATCACTCTCAACAGTGAGTCACCCCTGAGTTGGGACTAAAATCCACTCAGGTAAAGGGATTCCTAACCAGGCTAAAGGCTCATAGACAACAGGCAAGACTCCATCACAGGTGCCAACTCAAACTAAAAACCTACAGTCCCTCATTCCCCACATGCCTGTCCCACCCAGGAAGTGTTCCCCTTCTCTTCTCAAAAGTCCTTGGGTTGCCCCACTTCCTTTACGGGCTTCAGAAACAAGCCGGACAGGAAGTCTCAGAGCACTGTAGCTGCAGTTTAACACCTTCAGGAAATTTTTCCCAGCAATTCTGTCATCCAGAGAGAAATTTCTCACGGTCCTGACGACCTGCCTCTTCAATATACCATGGGCCTGACAACCCTCTTCTTTAGTCTAGCTCCCAAGATAATCAGCTACACGAACAAAAAAGGCTATGGATATAGGTTTAGGTGCAGTCATGAAGATACAAAGGATAACTCAATGAGAGTGAATGCTCATGGCATGGCTAAATGATGGTAGGAATGATGGAAAAGATGATAGGAAATGAACTAAGTCCCAACAATATGTATGCATGTCTCCAACTTGACACTTGTCATGTTGGGAGCTACTTTGGCCTACTTGTCCCCAACTTTAGAACTTAGGATAAAATAATTATCCATACTTTATATTTAAGAAATATTAATATAATATTCCTTTTTGTCTTAAGCTCCCTAGCTTAGCCCCTTTCCTTAACTTATCCACTCCCTTTCCATAACTAGTGGAGTTTATTCCCCATCTCTTTTATCATGGTCAGTCTGCGCACAACGATGTATTTTATATTAATTATGAGACATATACAAAAATAGGTGCACTAGCCTTTAACATCTAGGCTCTCCGGCCTAATCAAAACATAAGCATACTAGATTATAATAACTATTTCACTAGCCTATAAATGCAGCATATACACAAAAGGCTCATGGCCTCAAAATCACACACACTTATGTTGTTTCACGTGGTATCTAGGAATGTGCAAACTTCCTCATTTTACTGCGCAATACATGCGTGTACTATGCCATGAAATATGCATACAAAATGATATTAAACAACTCACCAGCTTAAGTACATTTTCATTTACATTACAATTGGGTTCAACCTAGGGGTATTAGAATCCCCTCCCCTTATTTATGCACTGTCCTCAGTGCATCATGTACCCATATATAACAAAATTTCAAAAATCCTCAAAACGATGTGGGTATTCTACTCGCATTGCATCATCATGCTCCCAAGTAGTGTCCTCAGGACCGTACCAGGTCCATTGGACCTTTACAAGCCCTATGGATCGATTCCATAGATTTTTTATTTTCCGGTCTAGAATGCGCACCGAATGCACTTGAAAAGCGCCTTCTTGTTCCACATGAATCACATTCCACTCAATAACATGATTAACATCAGGTATATTTCTTGAGTAATGATACATGGAATACATTATGAACATACATAGATGCAGGAAATGCAATCATATAAGCTATTGGACCAATCCTCTGTAGGATTTCAAACAACCCACAATAGTGAGTTGCCAACTTTGAACAATTTCCCAACTTCTTGGAACTTCTGTTGGCCTTCACTTTCAAAAATACATGATCACCCACTTTAAATTCCTTGTGAGTTCTGCCCTTATCAACATAAATTTTCTTCCTATCTTGGGCAACCTTTAAATTTTGTTTTATTTTTATCATTTGCTCCTCCATTTCCTTGAGCAAATCTGGTCCAACCATTGCTCTGTCTGCTGGGTTATCCCAGCTTACCAGTGCGTTGCACTTTCTGCCATAAAGTGCCTCAAATGGGCTCATCTTTAGAGATGCTTGGTACCCATTATTATAAGAAAAATCTACCAAGTGTAGGTAGTCTTCCCATTTTGATGGTTTATCCATCACATACATCTTCAACATATCTTCAATCACTTGATTTACCCTCTCTGTTTGTCCATCTGATTCTGGATGATAATCTGTACTAAAATTCAATTTTTTTCCAAATCCATTAAAGAATCCTTTCCAAAATTTTGAGGTAAATTTTGGATCTCTGTCAGATACAATTGTCTTGGGTATTCCATGTAATCTAGCAATTTATTTCATATAAACATCAACAATGCTCGTTGCCTTGTGAGTGAGCTTAACTGGAACAAAATGGGCAGCCTTAGTAAGCGTATCCACCACTACCATGATAGAATCATGTTGCTTGTTTTTTATGGGAAGTTTGGTGATGGAATCTATTGTTACAACTTCCCATTTCCACTCAGGAATGGGTAATGGTTGTATCAAACTAGCTGGGTGTCTATGCTCATCCTTTACCTTTTGACATTCCAAACATCTGACAATAAAATCAACAACCTCTTTCTTCACGCCTGGCCAATAATATTGGCTTTTGACAACTGCAATAGTTTTCTGATATCCTGGGTGCCCAACATAAGGCACATTATGCATTTCTTTCAATATCATATTTTTCAACTCCTGGGAATTTGGTACAGAAATTTTGCCCCTGTACATGAGAATTTTATCATTATCTAGCTTATATTCCTCAATTTTCTACTGAAAAATACCTTGCTGTAATTTTGCCACTAATTCCTTGTAATGCAAATCTAATTTGGCAACCTCTATAATTCTGTCTTTCAAATCTAATTGGTACATGCTAATGGCTATAGCATGCAATTCATGTACTCTTCTTATGAGTGCATCAACCACTTTGTTCTCTTTCCCTTTGATATGCTTTATATTAAATTCATATTCACTTAGAAATTCTAACCATCTGCTTTGCCTAACATTTAGAGTTGGTTGATCAAATAAATAATTCAGAACATTATGGTCTGTTCTTAGCTCAAACCTTTTCCCCATGAGGTAGTGTCCCCATTTCCTTAGGGCATACACTATGGATGCTAACTCCAAATCGTGAGTGGCATAGTGTCTTTCATGCTCTTTCAACTTCCTTGACTCATAAGATATAACAAACCCATTTTGACTGAGGACTCCACCAAGTCCTTTTTTACATGCATCTGTGCATGCAATGAAGTCTTCATTTGGGTCTACAATCCTTAGTATCGAAACACTTTTTAATAATTTTTTCGAGTGTTGGAAACTCTTTTCACAATCCAATGTCCACTGAAACTTCACACCCTTATTTTGTAAGGAAGTGATTGGGTGTGAAATCTTTGAGAATACTTCAATAAATCTCCTATAGTAGCCTGCAAGGCCCATGAATGATTTGAACTCTATCACATTCTTGGATTCAATCTTCTCAGGATCCACTGCTATTCCATCCTTTGAAATGATATGCCCCAAATAATGAATTTGCTTCTGATAAAATGAACACTTGCTCAACTTGGCATAAAACTGATGCTCTCTTAACACTTGCAACACCATCCTCAAATGATGTTCATGCTCTTCTTCTGATATGAATATATAAGAATGTCATCCAAAAAGACAATGACAAACTTGTCTAAATATTCTCGAAAAACACCATTCATTAAGCACATGAAAACAACTGGTGCATTTGACCACCCAAATGGAACCACTGTGAACTCATAATGAACATACCTTGTCCTGAAGGTGGTCTTTCTGACATCTTCCTCTTTAATCCTTACCTGAGATCTATCTTTGAAAATATCTTGGCATCCTTCAATTGATCAAAGAGATCATCAATCCTTGGCAAAGGATACTTGTTCTTTACAGTCACTTTATTCAACTATCTGAAATCAATGCACAATCTTAATGTTCCATCTTTCTTCTTCACAAACAATACTAGGGAACCCCAAGGTGACACACTTGGGTGTATATACCCCTTCTTCAAAAGTTCTTCAAGCTGCATTTACAACTCTTTCAACTCTGGTGTACTCATTCTATAAGGAGTCTTTGACACTAGAGCTTCTCTAGGTATTAAATTTATAGAGAAATCCATATCTCTCTTTGGGGGTAGTCCCGGTACCTTCTTGAACACATATTCAAACTCTTCGAAGACTGCATGATCTTCCAAATTTGGCACCTTATCTTTAGGTGTCTCTTCCATATGAGTTGCAAATATTTGACACCCTTTTCTGTAACATCTCTTCAACTACAATGTTGAAATTTCTTGGATGGTTATTGCCTTTGGAATTCCCTGCACCTTTCTTAGGGTCCCTTCCTCATCCAAGCAAGTAAAGGCCTTTTTATGACAGTCTAGGATAGTATGATGCTGGTCCAACCAATAAATCCCAATTAGACAGTCATAGGAACCTAAAGGCAAGATGTTCAAATATGCCCTGATGTTCAGTCCATTCATTTCCATAAGACATGACTTAACCATCTCATTAATTTTTCTTTTGGCTCCTGTAGCCTGCTGTACCAACCAAGATTTTCCATGCTTTCTTATTGGAAAATGCAAACTTTCCACCATCTTAGGATCTATATAACAATGACTAGCTCCTGAATCAATTAAAATAGTTGTTATCACTGAAATTTAGTCCACGCAGGGCGACAAGAACTCCGCATCATCAACACAGAAAAACAGTCGTTCATGGCACAAGGATTAACTCCACAACACAGCAAAAGGGTCAAAACTATGCAAAAATGGCCAAAAAAT
>JZKD02S1687832.1:121309-136252 GCA_000966675.3 Picea glauca | reverse complement strand
CGCCAGCCTAACCAAAGGCCATATGGCAGTGTTCCATATGCCCAGGGGTCTAGATAAAAGGGGTTGCGCCCTGTATTTGTTCAATTAGTGGGTTTTTAAACTTTATCATATGATTTTTATGGTTATTTCAGCCAGTTTTGAGAGATTTTGGCCATATTGGAGGATCTGGAGCTCTTTTTGAGGCCAGATCTTGGGGGGAAGTTGGGAGTTTGTTACCCACTTCAAGCCTATATAAACCAGAGGTTCTTGGCAGCCTTGGAGAAGTTCAGAACAAGAAAATGCTGAAGAATTGAAAATCCAAAGCCATTTTTATGCAAGGAAGCTAATGAGGAGAGCAACTCTGCGGGTATTTCTGGGAGCTTCATTCATCTATTTTCAATGTCGTTAGTTTTGTTGGGTTCTTGAGATCTAGAAGAACACGGCCAGATAATTTTGTAATCCTTTTGGCATTTTTATGATGTACTTTTGAAGCTTTGAAGAGAAATAAGAAAGCCTCACCCACTAAGACAAAGGCCTGGAGACGTAAGCGAGATTGTCGAACTCCGTTATCAACTTTTGTTGTTATGGTTTGCTAATTCTTGTGCTTATTTCCATATCTGTATATGTTATTATGGCTGACATGTTTCATCATTAATTCTTCCTCTTTCATCAAATTCCTAAATGGTTAATGAACTCATGTTTTAAAACTCAACCATAGTCATTAAAAGATATTTTCGGATCAAGAGGTATCAGAGCTAGTTGACGGTTGGTTTTTGAGTTTGCATGATTACCAGGGAAAAGCTTGATTGTGGTGAAGGCGAGCTTGTTGAAGAGAATCCTGAGATTGGATCGAGAAAGAGAACTTCTCAAAGTGGGAAGATGGCATCCAAAGAGGGATTTTATCATGAGGAGAAAGAGTTTCAAAAGACTTTCTTCGCCATGTCAGAGATGGTGAAGGTTCTATATGATGATTACTTGGAACAAAAGAGATTGATTCTAGATGAATCTTCAAAGGTCAAAAGTGAAGAAGGAGAGGATCCTCCTCAAACTCCTCCTCCACCTCCTTCTTCTCCATCAACTTCTTCTTCTTCAAGTTCAAGTTCCAAATCTACCACAAGAAAACATGTCCATAAACATAAACAGGATATGCCTTTACTTAAGCTTGATGTGAAATTTGAATTACCTATGTATGATGGTGAAGTCAATGCAGAGAGGCTTGATAACTAGGTCAAACAGATGGAGGTTTATTGCAGTGTGCAACAAATCAAGGATGAGGAAAATCAAATCAAATTGGCATCGCTTCGACTTGCATGCACAAAACTCATCTGGTGGAAAAGCAAGTTGCAAAATGGCACGCAACAAGTGGGTAATGTATTTTCATCATGGCAAGTTTTTATTTCGGCACTTAGAAAACAATTTTATCCTTTGGGTTATAAAGAGAAGGCTTTAATTGAATGGCAAGGTCTTAAACTAAGAAAAAGGACAAACATTGCAAGAATACACAGATGAATTTCATAAGATGGCATTGATGTTAGATATTCCTTTACATACCCAATAAACTCTTATGAAGTATATAGGAGGTTTACCTGCACACATTCATAACATTGTATTTGTGTTTGGACCTACTAATCTTGATGAGGTTTATGTTCAAGCAACATACATTGAGGCAGGGAAAATAGGAGTTGGTGTATCCGGGGAATCGTCTTCAAGAAAAGAGGACAAAAGGAAGTGGAACGACAAGAAGGCAAGTTCAGTGGCAAGAAAGGAAGAGAATCCCTCTTGCAAGCATTGCAAGAAAGAAGGGCATGATGAGGACCATTGTTGGCAATTTCATCCTGAGAAGAGACCGAAGTGGTTCAAAGAAAGGAAAGGGAGGCAAACAATTGCAGCAACAACACGGCCAACAGACTTGGGATCGAATTCGGGTGATGAATATAAAATCAGAGCGGTTGGTTTGACAGGTAAAATTGGTGATGGATTTAATTCTAGAAGTAAATTGTTTCATTTAAGGGTCATAATGATGCATACTAAGGTCGACACATTGATAGATAATGGATCTCAATCTAACTTGATTTCAGAGGAAGTGGTTAAACAATTGGGATAACACTCAGATGCATCATAAGCCTTACTCACTTAAATGGATAAGCAACAATCATAAATTGCACATAACTAAGCAATGCACTTTAAAGTTTGCAATTTCATCTAAGTTTGTGGATGAGGTAACATGTGATGTGGTGCCACTCATTGAATGTGGAATGGTCTTAGGCAATCCTTATTTGTATGATCGCAAGGCAATCTTCTACCGGGAACAGAATCAATATCACTTAATCAAAACATGCAAAGAATATGTTGTACATGCTCATCATTTAAAAGCAAATCAATCTCTTCAAACAATGGAACAATTAAGGAGGGCAGCTCATGCAAGCAACACACCTATAATTATCCCAAATCAAGTAATTGATCTTAAGCAAGAACGTGAGATGATTGTAGAATGGAAGTTCAATCATACTTTGCTTCAAGATAAGCTAATGTCGTGCAAGTATTACAAACATATTAGCTCATTTGTAGTCATATTTCTGATGTTATCATTAATAAATGTTGTCAACATGGATGATAGTGGCTTCAGTAAGATGTGACAGAGTACAAGTGGCTAACATTATGATGTCAGTTATCATGGTTGTTTTACATTTGATTTTGATGAGACAGGTGCACAAGACAAAGTTTAAAAACATAGAACAAATGGGGTGGCCTATCCCACAATTGATGACTGGTTAGTATCCTTTTGGACGACCAAAAGGTCTTAGTGGGGAGGTGTGATCCAAAATGGATCCTGGAACCAAAATGGGTCCAGGAAGGCCTAAAAATAAAAGTGCTCAGAATCGCTTCAAAAACGATGTGTGCGTAGGCATCGTCATTATGAACCCAACACAACTTTAACGGGCTCAAACGGACACCGTATGCGAAAGATATCGCGATCTGTTTGTTTTTCCAAACAAGCAAATTTTTTGTTGATTGTATAGTCCATACAGTGTTGATGTGGCAGTTGAATGTACAGGTTGTATGGTCGTACAGGTGATGTGGCAAAGGAATTGCATGATGACTGGGTAGATGTGGTTGAAAAGTGGACGAATCCTAGTTTGACACATGGCATTTATTTGGGCGAATGGTATGGTGCCACATGGCCCAGACATGGGCGGCCACGTGGCACCCCTCCATTGGTTAGTGGTTGGAAAAATTATTTGGACTCCACGGGAGTCGAACCCGTGACCTCTGGTCTGGGCAAGCGCTTTGGCCAGGTCGGGCTACCAACCCGCCCACTTTGTTCCTTGTTAACTATAATGTAAAGTTTTTATTTGAATGTGAATGGTGTTTCGTTTGGCGGACAAAAGGGTTGGGGCCTAGCCCCAACCCCTAGCGTATACACTACCACACGACCCTGTCATATAACCTTTATGCTATCATTCGGCGTGGACTGTGGAATGGAGCCAGCTCCCAATGCAATACCATATGACCACCCATATGTCGTTACATATGACCCGTGGCTGCAGACCTTAGCGCAAAATTATGGGTTAGCACCCAGTCGGTCGGGCTATCCCGCTGACCAAGGCGCGTGACCGAGGGCTAGAGAAAATAGTTTGGGGCACGTGGAGGTATAGAGCTTGGCCTCATCGGCCGTAGCCATAGGACCAGGGGCCTATTCTGGAGGGGCTAGCGCGTCAGCCTAGCCAAAGGCCATATGGCAACATTCCATATGCCCAAGGGTCTGGAGAAAAGGGGGTGTGCCCTGTATTTGTTCAATTGGTGGGTTTTTAAACTTTATCATATGATTTTTATGGTTATTTCAACCAATTTTGAGAGATTTTGGCCATTATTGGAGGATATGGAGCTCTTTTTTAGGCCAAAGCGTGGGGGGAAGTTGGGAGTTTGTTACCCACTTCAAGCCTATATAAACCAGAGGTTCTTGGCAGCCTTAGGGAAGTTCAGAACAAGGAAATGTTGAAGAATTGAAAAGCCAAAGCCATTTTTATGCAGGGAAACCAATGAGGAGAGCAACTTTGCGAGCCATTTCCGAGAGCTTCGTTCATATGTTTTCAATGCCGTCAATTTTGTTGTTTTCTTGAGATCTAGCTAAACACATCCAGATCATTTTGTAATCCCTTTGGAATTTTTGTGATGTAATTTTGAGGCTTTGAAGAGAAATAAGAAAGCCTCACCCACTGAGACAAAGGCCCGGACACGTAGGCGAGATTTCCGAACTCCATTATCAACTTTTGTTATTATGGTTTGTTGATTCTTGTGCATATTTCCAGATATGTATATGTTATTATGGCTGACATGGTTCATCATTAATTCTTCCTCTTTCATCAAATTCCTAAATGGTTAATGAACTCATGTTTTAAAACTCAACCATAGTCATTAAAAGATCTTTGCGGATCACTCCTAGAGCTTGATATGGTAGAATTGATAGTTTCCTGACGAGCTTGGGCTTTACCGAGAGCAAGTTGATTCTAACCTTTACCTCAAGGTTATGAATGATGATCCAGTGATGTTTCTACTATATGCAGATGATGTATTTTTGACAAATGAAGAAGAGCTCACCATTGATTGTAAGAAGAAGCTCCCTACAAAATTTGAGATCAAAGACCTAGGCTTAATGCATTATTTCTCAGGTCTTGAGGTTTAGCAGAGCCCAGAGAATATCTCCCTTAACCAAGGGAAGTATGCAGTTGAAATACTGAAGAGGTTTGATATGTGGGAGTGTAAATCTATGAATACACCCATGGAAACAAAGTTGAAGCTCCTGGTTGATACTTCGTCAGAATTGGTTGATGCTACGTTGTATAGACAGATCATTGGATCATTGATGTATATGACGAATACCAGGTCGGATATATGTTTTGTTGTGAACACCTTGACCCAATATATGGTAGAGCCCATACGTGTTCACCTTGTTTCTGCGAAACATGTGATGAGATACCTTAAGGGTACGTTGGACTTTGTTCTCTGCTACAATGGAGATCAAGACTTCAGACTGATTGGTTATACTGATTCAGATTGGGTTGGAAGTGTTTTTGACAAAGAGCACTTCAAGATGTTTCAGTCCGAAGTCAACCATGACTTCATGGAAGAGCAGAAAGCAATCCAGTATTGCTCTCAACACGACAGAAGCGGAATACATTGTTGCATGTTCTACTAGTTGTGAAGCCATATGGCTTTGGAAGTTGTTGACAGGTCTATTTGATCTGGAGATGGAAGCAACTGTGATTCTATGTGATAACCAGAGTTGCATAAAAATGACGAAGAACCTTTTGTTCCATGATAAGTCGAAGTACATAGATCCAGTATCACTACATTCGTGATATAATGCAGAGAGGAGTTGTAAAGATCCAATATGTTTACACAAATGAGTAGGTTGCAGATGTGTTGACCAAGCCTCTGTCTCATGTAAAGTTTGAGCACTTTCGAGACAAGCTCGGTATAGTCTGAAAGGCCCTCCTTCAAAAGGGGGACTGATGTTGATGATACTATGGTATCCTGACCAATAGCGAATAGCTCAGTTAGGATTTTATATCCTAGGGGATTGATCATATTTGGACAAATCTCGAAGGTCCGATAAGAACGGTCTGTCAGAGTACTTGTGCATGTATATGCTAGCTATGGTCAGTAGTGGTAGCTCCATTAGGATTTTTATAATCGTAGGGAATCTTATGATTCTTGGGTAGATCTCGAAGGTCCGATAAGGACGGTCTGTCAGAGTACCACGTGGTAGCTCCGTTAGGATTTTATACCCTAGGGAATCCTATGATTCCTGGGCAGCTCCTTAGGAACTGTCAGAGTACCAAAAAATGTTGTTACACCTGCCTCATTATGTTGCCCCATGATGATGATGATGATGTTGTTGCTCCAACCTTCGTGTTGTGATGATGTTGTTTCTCCAGCGTCGTGTTGTTGATGTTGGTGTACCAACCTTGTGTTGGTGATATTATTATTCTAGCTTCATGCTATTTATATTGATGCTTCAGCGTCATGCTGAAGATGATGATGATGATGCTACTTTAGCTTCATGCTGAAGATGATGATGATGTTGCTACTTCAGCTTCATGTTAAAGATGTTGATGATGATGTATTAGTCTTGTACTGATTGATGATGTTGTATTAGTGTTATACTAATTGATGTTGATGTAGAGAATAATGATGATGATGCATTCCGGCTCCATGTTGTGAATGATGATGTTATTCTAGCTCCATGCTATGAATGATGATGATGATACTATTCCAGCTCCATGTTTTGAACGATGATGTTATTGATGATGAGAAAAACTTCTAATGATTTATATATGTACTAGTCAGTGTTCCAGATGTTGTTGATGTTGTTGCCCTCTCTCTCCCCTGATGATGTTGTATTGTAGAATACCCTTCTTGTTAAGGGGGAGTGTTGAAATATTGTAACTGCGGAGAATATTCTTATTATTATTGAGTTATTTTATATAGATCAAATCCCCTTTTGTGGATTGATCTTGCCGAGCTTTGTATATGACCAAATCTCCTTTTGTGGATTGGTCAAACCCTAATTAAATTATGTTAATTGAGGAGACAACCCCTAGGGCTAATTAAAGTGGTTTTAGCCACTAATTGAAGAAGTTGGCCCAACTTGGTGAAGAGACACGACTCTAGTGCCTATCAACTAGTATAAATAGGAGAGGATGATGCCTCATTCACTCACTCACTCATTACACTCAACAAGTGCGCAAGTTTGGAGACAGTTGCAGTTGGGAGAAGAAGGAAGAGAGAGGCACATTGCTCAGTGTTGGATATTCTCTAGTGTTTGGTTTATTATCTTAGCATTGTATTGGCAATCTATATTAAGGAAGTTTTTGTTGGGTTTTCTCCCCCATGAGGGTTTCCCAGGATAAATGTTGTGTACCTTGTGATTGTGTTTCTTTCAGTGATCCTGCTTATGCTATTATTATCTAGTAAATTGAAAAGACCTTAATAGCAGCTCTAAATTTAACACACACACACACACACACACACACATATATATATATATTGAGTATAGAGATCCAATTTCCCTTAGGGGAGATGATAACTTCATGCCCTATTTGTAATGGAACGTCCCTTGAGGTTGTAGGGTTGAATCCTCCAAGGTATGAGTTGAAATATATGAAAGAAGACACTCTAAGAAGACTCAATATACCATCAAGATTGGAACCAAGCTAATGATAAGAGGTCCTTGTAGAGTTGCTAGAGATGGAAGAGGTGAAAGGGAGCTAGATCAAGATGTGTTGTAAATTTGAGTGGGTAATAGAAAGATAAGTTTGAAAGTTATATTGTTAAAAGACTTTTTACAAAGAGGAGTTGTAGGGTATAAATAGATAAGGGAATGACCTCAATATGTAGGTGTATGTTAGGTTACTTTTTAGAGGGTCTGAGTCATAATATAAAGTCATATCACTCAACTTGAATCCAAACCACCAATTTTGTAAGATTGTGCCATGGGTTTTTAATCCCATGATGCCCCTCTATTATGCATGTCATGGAACACGGGCACTATGCCCTCTTTAAGAATCTATGGTATAATCCCTACCAAGTGATCAAGAAGGGTTAAACTCATTTGACTCTGGAAATAGCAACCCAAAATGAATTTTTGTTGTCATGGATTTGTGGTAAGGCATCCTAAGTGATCATGGACCCAATTGGGGGTTTGTGCCCCCAAATGAACACTTAAAGTTAGGAATTACACAAAAAAGCGTCATGAGGGTCAAAGTGAACTAAATTGACAACAAGAGGTTAGAGAGAAAGATAGAAAACACAACGAAGGATCCTACCAAAACGTTAGGTATCCTTAGGAGGCCAAACACCTAGGCTAAAGTAGGAGGGACTCAAGGAAAGTGGTCCACAATGGAGAGACAATCTTAAAAAGATATTATATGATCATCAAATGGGTCATGCATGGACACAACCAAGAAGAGTGCCACACTACAACCTCCTTTGACAAATAAGTGTAGTAGGTGTACATGATTTAAAAGTGTGAAATCCATATATTATATATTATAGGAAAAGTTGAAACTATCTTTTAAGGTTTTGTATATAGAGAAAAAGAAAGATTAATATACACTCATGAAATTCATAATTCAAACAAAACCCATAACATATAAATTGTTTCAATTCTTTCATTAAGATATAAAATTCAATTTTATCACACGTACCATTTCAAAATAAAGTACTAAACGAATAGACTAATAGAGTCTCCACTAATATAAATATATATGAATGAGAACACCAACCACCATTGCATAGTTTTACACAATAAGGGTAGTTTCTACCATTGAGATGCAACTTCCCAAACGAGGATAATTAAAAGTATGTGCAACAGTATATATGCATTTGTGGCAACAATTATTAATCAAATTCTCAACGAACCACCGATTTACTCAACAACAATCCACCAACCATTTTTTTCCGCCAATGCAAGGAACCACGCCAATTTGTGATCCCCCAAACCTTGAACGTACATGTGTGAATATATTCTAAACTATTTTTCTCTTTCAAACCCAATTTCACTGTAAAATGCCTAAAAGTCACATCAACCTCTTTATAAACTCATACAATACCTAAAACTTTATGATTTTATGTAACACCACGAGTGCATAATTTATAATTGCCTTCCTCCATTGAAAGTAACGCCAAGCAATGAAATATGATATAAAATATTTAAATAAGGTCATAATCCTCATTCACCCACTTGTAAATATAATATTATATTTCTCACTTCATTAACTCATAGCATTCTATATATGGGCAATTGAATCGAAAAATTAAAAAGCACATTTCTTAAAACATTTTTTTTAAATTATTATACATTTGAAATATTGAAAAACTAAATTAGAATAAAACATTCTTTTTAAATTATTATACATTTGAAATATTGAAAAACTAAATTAGAATAAAACATTTTTTTTAAATTATTATACATTTGAAATATTGAAAAACTAAATTAAATTCTACGTTGAAATTAATCAAATTTGAGAAAAATCCATATAACTATATACATAACCACGTCAATATAAATATGGTAAATACAATAAAATGTTATGGTAAAAATCTTTTTTCAAAGGATACCTACCAAACAACGACATAGGCCTATTTTGTACCGTGATCCAAAAAAATATACTTTCACCTTAGTTGACTATTCTTCTACCATGTGTATTCTCAAATGTTTGAGAGAGAGGACATGACCATTGAATCAAGGATGAAGCCCCATGTTCACCTTGCACATAGTTTACGGTAGTTTATTTAGTCTTCAAATTTATTCATCATCAATAACTTAGATAACGAGGGTTCAAACTAAGAGGTGATGGATTAGCTTGGACCAAAGGGTTAAGAAGTCATGGATTAGCTTGGGCCAAAGGGTTGAGAGTAGGGGAATGTTGTAGGTAAATTTTTCAAAATATCACTTACCTTAGTTATTGATGAAGCCACCATGCACACTATTTGTTTTAATAGATTTTTTTTTTTTTAGAGTCATTTTTAAAGAGTTTGTAAACTATTGTAGATTTTAATTTTGTACAATTATTTAATACAAACATATTTTTAGTAAAAGAATAGAAAAGATATAATGGAAAATACACACATTACATAAAGATTTTTTCCTTGGAAACTCAAATTGGGAAAACCAACATATTCTATATTTATTCACTATCATACATTGTTTACAATACAATATACATATAGGAGCCAGCGGCATCCAAAACCCTAACCCGATGACCTGGATTAATCAACAACCTTAATTCCTTAACCGTAAATAGAAAACTATCGACAAAAAACCATGTGCCGAAAAACCGTCCAACAATGGACACAAAAATCGAAGCAAAATTGCGACACGTTTCTCAAAGCAAAAAAAAATCAAAAACTCTGTATATATATATTTGGAGTTAAGATTACATTTTTAAAACTCTGTAATGTTGCTAACAAAAACCCTAAAATCAACCCTCTAATAAAAAAGTGGTGCTCCCAATAGCACCCCCCTCTTTTATGGGTTAGAATTACAACTTGTTTGAAACTGTGACATTAACAACTAAAACCTTAAAATCAACCCCTAAATTGAAAAGTGGTTATACAATAACACTTTCTTTTGGGGTTAAATTACAACTTATTTGAAACCATGGCCTTAACAATTGGTATCATTGCATCGAAAATCTTAAAATCAACCCTTGAATCAAAAGGTGGTGCTACTAATAACACATTTTTTTTCAAGGTTAAAATTACAACTTGTTTAAAATCATGGCCTTAACAACTAGTATTGTTGCACCAAAAATTTAAAATGAATCCTCGAATTGAAAAGTGATACTACCGATATGAGTTTGGTGAAGTTGTTATGTACCTCCATCATGAAGAATGATGTATGGGACATTGTGCCAAGACCAGAGAGGAAGCCAATGGCGAGTTAGAGGAGGCTCTACTAAGATCTAACATGTTGCAAATGACAACATTGAAAAGTACAAAGCAAGGTTTGTGGCGAGAGGGTCCTCCTAGAAGGAGGGAGTGGACTATGAGGAGACTTTCGCTCCAATTGTCAAGTACACTTCCATTAGAGCAATGATGTCCTTAGTCTCCATTATGGAATGGAGAATACATTTAATGGATGTAAAGACAGTTTTCCTCAATGGGATAATTGAGGAAGAAGTGTACATAGAGTAGCCTCGAGGCTTTGAGATAAGTGGGAAGGAGTACCATGCTTGCAGGATGAAAAAGGCATTGCATGGACTCAAGTAGGAATTGAAAGCATGGTATTCCAAGATCGATGGATTCCTGGAGAGTATGGGCTTCACCAAAAGTGAAGCAGATCCAACATATATTTCATATTTGTTGAGATTGATCTGCTCATTTTGGTGTTGTATGTAGATGACATGTTCCTTACAAGATCAAATAAGTTCATTGTAGGGTGCAAGGTAGATATGACAGTTGAGTTTGAGATGAAGGACATTGGCATGATGCATTATTTCTTGGGGTTGGAGGTTTGGCAGAGACTAGGGGAGATTTTCCTTGGGCAAGGTAAGTATGCAGTTTAGATCCTGAAGAGATTCTAAATAGAGGATTGCAGACCCATGGCCACATCTATGATCACTAATCTCAAGAAGGTCACTACTTCAAATTCAAATGTGTTGGATCCCACGTTGTACAGACAGCTAATAGGTTCCTTGAAGTATCTAGTCAACATTAGGCAAGATATATATTTTGCAGTGAAGACCTTGAGCCAGTTCATGGTGGAGCCGAGGCAGGAGCATTTGGTAGCAACAAAACATGTGCTTAGATACTTGAGAGGCACAGTGGAGCATGGGCTAAGATATCTTGGAGATGGTGAGGTGAAGTTATCGGGGTATACAGACTCAGATTGAGCAGGTAGTATAGAAGACACGAAGAGCACCTCAAGATGTTGCTTTAGCTTGGGATCAATGATGACATCAGGGTTCAACACGAAGCAGGCTTTAGTGGCACTTACCTCAGTAGAGGCAAAGTATATGGAAGCTAGTATTTCTAGTTGTGAAGCCATCTAGCCTCGTAAGTTACTCGCAGGATTATTTGATCAAGAGTTGGATCCCACAATCATTTACTATGATAATAAAAGTTGTATCAAACTCTCTGAGAATAGAATATTTCATGACAGGTCCAAGCACATAGAGATTAGGTATCACTTCATTCAAGATAGGATTCAGAAAGGAAAAATGAAGCTCTAGTATGTACCCAGATCAGTAGGTTACAGATATTATGATCAAGCCATTAACAAAAGGGAAGTTTGAGTCATTCAAGGACAAACTTGGATTGGTGCAAAATTATTTCCTCACTAAGAGGGAGTGTTGATGTTTGCAGCTCAAACAGGAACTTTCCACACAGGTTTTGTGTCAAACGTGCATGAAGTCATCCAAGTCAAATCTATTTTGTAATTGATTTTATTATAAAGCGAAAATCTTTTAATTAGTTGTTGAGTCTAATAAAGTGCATTTTTAATGCCTTAGTGATTTAGACTAATCTCAACCGTTGATCTCACTAAGAGATTAAGGTTTCAGCTGAAGTATAAAGGCAAGTCAAGGTAGAGGGTAAAGACACATTCATTCTTAGCGAAGATATTTTTTTTCGAAGGCAAAGAAACAGGCCAATGAAAGGATAAAATAGTGCAGCAGTGAGAAGAGTAGCTCAACAATGATTGCAGGTTGCAGATCTATCCACGCAATGAATTTTGTACAGTCGTATGGATGGACCATACGAATTCGTACAGTCATACAAACAATACCATACAGTCATATGGATAGAGTTGTACCACAAGTTTCTTAGACCTGTTTTGCAGTTTTCTCATTCAACAACCAGAAAACCTCATTTTTTAGGTGTCCTTTTAAGTTTTGATTCATTAATGATAAGTTGATTTGAAAGAAGGATTTTGCGTTTCATGTATTATTCTTTCGTTGTATTTTCCAACCATTTGTGTGATTGATGCATGCTTAGATTTTTATTTATGTTATTGAGTAAACTTGAGATCTGATTTATTTATTAAAGAAGCATATGACAATAGTCACCTAGGGTTTGTAAAATTCACAGGAAGCCTAAAGGGTAGTAGCAAAGATGAGACCTTGAAGAGTGCAACCTGCTTGAAGATAGGTAGACAGAGTCAAGGAACTTGTCCACAATGAGCAAAGATGTCTCTAAGCCATAACCATCTGCAATTTTTTTATTCTGTTAGTGAGTAACGATGCATGAGATTTATGAGCATGCATAGCTCACCCTTTGTAATGAATTTCCTTATCATAATAAATCCCCACTAAATATGGTTTTCCCAAATTGATTATCCAGGTTGAAATCATTGTCTATTACGGATGTATTCTAGTGTTTGGTTTCATTTTTGTGTGTATTCTTGTTGTGGATTTTAATTATACCTATGGATTCTTAGCATAGAGGTAGTGTGAAATCTCTCTATTGAATGAAACTGCAATCTCTCCATTGAATGAATGTTAAAATATAACACACTAACTTATTGTTCAAATTTTTCATTCCATGTTGGCTCCTCTTCTACACTGAATCGATTTTTACATTATGTTTGCTCAATTCAAAGTTTTTTTTGTGGTGAATACAAGAGTCATATGGAGCTATATGCTTTGACATGGGTTTGAGTTAATCGTTGAGTTGAGTCCACACAATATTTATGTTGGCTAGCCATGTTGCTTAAGGAGACATATACAACCATCGATATTGTTTTATAAACACAACATTTATGTTGGTTGGTTTGTGGGAAGTTCAGTTCTTGGAGTTTTTGGTTCAAAACTGAAGAAAAGAGAAGGATAGACAGTAATCCGACCGATAGAGTGGATTACCATTACCCAAGAAGCTAGAGGAGGAATCCTGGATGCTACTCATTGTACTTCAAATTGCATTTGGGCTTATGTTCAAAATGATGTTTGTGGCTTGGTGTTGAGCCCTTACATAGAGAGACTCCTTTTGCATTTGCTACGTTTAGATTTGAATCATGTGGTGAATGGTAATGGATGAGTGAAGAATGGTTTCCAAACTACATTATTGTAAGAATACATAACCTCTATTTTCACTAAGGTATAATCTTCCTATAGAGAAGTGTTTTAGTGTTTTACAAACTAATAGTGAAAAGAGCAGACAAAGTATTTTTCTTATTCCGCAATTGGTATCCATGTTGACAAAAAGGACAGGCCATAGGTCTACCATTTACGGATCAACAACACTAATACTAACTCCAATTTAAGCATTATCATACAGATTCATATATTAAGCACAATCATTTAATTATCAACTCTGAATGAAGTCCACATACAATTAACTCTTCATTAAACAATCAATACATCAATTTAGTCCTAATCAACTTTTCAACATTTGAATAACTCTTATGAGATACCTTCATTCCCCATGAGGTTGTCTATTTGGTTTATACTTATTCCATTAATTCATAGTATTTTCATACATTAACTTGATTAGTTATCATATAGTCAAGGATTTACTTCCATGTGGTAGAAAGATAGATAAAACATTCCTATCGAAGCATCATTATAGAAATTGATTATGGCTTCCAAATTCCAGTCTCCTTGCCCTTTCCAACTCATTGAGTACCAAGAGGTTTCCACCCTACCATACCTAGGAAAAACTTCTTTTCATGTATCCTTGAGTTATGTAGGACCACAATTGGAAGCTAAAATGAAATTCAACCATAGAATTTGTCATCCACTAACAAAGGAATCAGTTCAATAATGCTTAGCCAACTTCAAAATCCAAACTAACATCCATTTCTTAGTTACAATATTATTATCACTCTGAATTTCAACAACATTTTCCTATTCTTCATGTCTTTCCCCAAAACCCATGGAGGTCTCTTCTATTTATAGACTTGAGGAGGTTTTCCACCTCAACAACATGAAAATTTTTCATTTCTATTTTTGTTTATTCCTAAATTTCTATCCCAATGTGTCAATCTCTCTCTTTTTCTTTTATTTTTAATATAATAATTATTTGATTGTCCAAGCCCCCAACCTTATGTCGCATTCTAAGAAATTTCTCACTTATTTCTTTTCATAAATTACATAATTATAATTTTGAACAAAATATTTTTACAACAAGAATCCCCCGAAAAGTGAGTAACATTCTTATCAGTTAATTCTACCATGGGGTGCCACGTAGCGCAGGACGGTCAAGTAGCCTGCCCCAGACCCAAGCCATTAATATGGCAGGTCGACTCCCTTCCCCTCACCATTAAATGAAAGGAAGCCATTACTACCCGTCAAGTAGCGGAGGACAGTTCCCTCGCGCGAGCAAAATGAAAGTCATGAGGTGCAATGGATGGGGGAAGCTCGATACATCGGTCATGTCGGGCCTTAGCATTATCCTCCTACATAATAGAGGATGGAGCCATTTCACCTTTGCATTCCACTAGCCCAGATGCTCTGAGCACCG
>JZKD02S1687832.1:6795-24788 GCA_000966675.3 Picea glauca | reverse complement strand
ATCTTTGTTTCTTTTAGGCCATCATTGACTTCGTCAATAATAGCATTGATCATTTGCTCATATATGTATTGAAGGATAGTCATTGATTTTATGAAGTACTAACCCACTGCAAGCATATTCTAGTTTTTCTTTGTTTTGTCTCGCAAACAGGTGCATCATCAGTGGTTTCTCTCCTTGACTATCTCATTTGGGCAGTAATCTGTGAAAGGGAACTTCTTTGACTTGGTCCATTACCTTTTAGCCTTTCATTAACCCAGATTGCCTTAGGGACATCTCCCTTGGACTAGCCCTCCTAAATAGAAAGAGCCCCCCATCGAGGTGATAGTGGGTGGGGAAGCTCCTGTTACGCCGGTTTCAAGCCTTGACTCAGGCTCCTTAGACCTTTCCTACAAACCGTGCGATAACAGGATCTATGATGCATATCATCCCAAGGCCTATCAGGACCAGACATGGCCTCTAAGATGGCTTCATCCAAGGGAAAATTATCGTCAAGGAAATCATGCGAACAAGATGATTGGACGACCCATATGGGCTCTAAGACGGGATCCACTTCGTCCATCTGCGAGGAGGAAGGATCCAGGTCAACAGTAGCTTCTAGAATAGCCTGATACGCAACTTCTACTGCGGACAATGGCATCGCCATCCCGATGTGCGAATGACCTTCGTACGACATAGTCGAGGAAGGTAGTCTCCAAGGGTCGTTGAAATACGAAGTACGAAAAGGAACAGACCTCATCGACGACGAAGACTCACCGGAAATGGCATTCATATATGCAATCGGTGTCGTGAAATCAAAAGTACCCATCAAGGAGGAATACATCCCAACACCAATATTCTCAGTTGTCTACTGAGAATTATCAATAACAAGGACCAAAGGTCCCACCGATGCATTAGGACCAGGATGCACAAAGTACAATTGGTCGATCGTCACAATCTTTCCTTCGTGAGGAAAGCATAGAATGCAGAAAACCGACAACACAACAGTTGTCATAGCATAAGTCCAATTACGCCCTAGTAGTAGATTGTAGTCAAGAGGCACATCAACCACCTCGACCTCGACCTCCACAGTCTTTCCACCTAACTGGACCGGAAAAGCGGGATGGATACCGTGGGGTCTAAAAGAACGCCCATCAAATGCAGTCAACGTGGTCATGGATTGAGACAGGGGCGGAGAGCCAATGGCTTTCCAATAGGCTAGAGACATCACGAATGTCGAAGCACCTTCATCAATTACAGTACGCTTGATGGTAACTTTCGTGTACTCCACATGGATTTGAAAGGCCATGTGGTAAGGTAAGCGAGGCTTAATGTCTATGACATCAAACTTGATAACCTTTGAGCCACACGGGTCTAGAGCTCCTAACGTAGATAGCAAGGCATTCCTCTGTGAAGGACACGTCTGGAGCACCTCCAAAGCCGACATCGTGCATGGGGTTTGGCCCAAATCCTCAATAATCGAGTAATTTTGGGCGGCTTTGGCATTAGGATTGTGGGCAAAGCGCTTAAGTACTCCTTTTGAAATACGAGGCGAAGGTTCCAACTCTTATTGATTTGCAAAGGCGTTTTCGGGGGAGGAGGCTTTGGACCTAAAACAGTTTGTGAAGAACCGTAATCGCGAGATCGAGTGGCTACATCAATCTAAGACTTGACTATATTGACGCAAAGATGGCCACCATCATGTGTCGAAAGGTTTTGACTCCCGCTCAACACATTTTCGATGTTAGAGGTCCCAAAGGCCATATTTTGGTTATGTGGAAACGGGTTAGTTAGTACAGCAGGCTGCTACACAATGAGCCTCGAGGCTTCCTCAATTTTGGGGCACAAGTGGGTAAAGTGATCATCTTTACAAAGTTTACAGGGAAATTTCACCTTCAGCTCTTCTTTCTTGCCCTCACCAGCATTATTATTCGATTTATCATTATTATTGTCGTCCTTGGCTTTGTTATTATTATTCTTCCCACCCTAACGATTATTACCACGTCCTTTCCTCTTGTTCCCTCCCGATTTGTGGTTGTCGTTTGGGTTTGACGATGGCTATACAGAATGCACATTCGTCGACGGGGTGGTGGAGGACGAAGCCTTAGCTTGTCCTGCTACAGACTGGTTAAGAGACAAATCTTTGAGCTGGTTCGTCACATGGTCTGCAATCTTAGCATTTGGGGAGCCTACGATGCCATTGGCATGAGGCCCGGGCCATTGTCTAGGATCATAATTTGACCGTGGTGTATCAGGAAGAATTTCATAAAGCATCCCAGATTGAGCATATATAAGGTCTAACTATTGGTCTTTGAAGATGGCTTCTTCCTCAATGGTCACTCCGGATGTAGAAACATCCTTCAAAATGTAAAGAAACAAAGACTTAAGGAACCATTCCAACAGAAAATCTCGAGGAATGTAGACTTTAATATGATCGAAAATATGAGTGGCTTTATCTTGCCGAAGAGTCCACAAGAGTTCTAGGTCGGCATCATAACGAACAGGTAGTTGGAAGTGATTGAGAAAAACCAAGACCATCTGACTGAAAGTTCTGTAGGTTCCCCAGGTAGCTCGATGTACCACTTCGCGGCGGCCCCGATGAGGGTGTGTTGAAATAGCCTCAAACGAATATAATCGTCATTAAGGGAGTTAGATGAGCACCATAGATGAAAAGTAGTCACATGATCACCCGGGTCTTTTCCATTCTTGCCTTCAAACTTTGGAATGTCAGAAGGAAGCTTGGTGTGGACAGGGGGCCATGACAGATCATTACGCATAGGGTCATTCATCAATTTTGACAAATCTGGCAGATTCAACGTGGCTAGAAAAGGGAGTCAGGGTTGCGGCATCTGAGCCCATGCTCCCGGGAAAGATTGAGTTTGAGAAATTGTGAACCAACCAAGGTTCTGGTATACACCATGGCCCTGACGAATAGGATAATATCCTCCTCCCAGTTGATTCATGAAAGGT
Source organism: Picea glauca (assembly GCA_000966675.3). Classification (NCBI taxonomy): domain Eukaryota; kingdom Viridiplantae; phylum Streptophyta; class Pinopsida; order Pinales; family Pinaceae; genus Picea; species Picea glauca. Next base: position 21,842 of record JZKD02S1687832.1, on the reverse strand, counting down.
TGTAAGGGCACCATACCCGTAGAAGAGGCATGATAAGGATTATATACGTTGCCCCCAAACGCAGGAACTCTGTGCTGGGGATTTCCCATACCATAAAACCGACTCCCTCTGGATGGAACACCAGAGGATAGAGGGGGGTTTTCCATAATAAACGTGTTTGTAGGAATCAGCGTGGAGGAAGAGGGAATGATGGACGGAATATAGGAAGTAAATTGACCGCCCATTTGAGCACTCCATCCTGGAGCATTGAAGCTAGGATTAGGCCCAAAGGAAGGAGGATTCCAACCTCCTACCATAGGAGTCACTTGAGGGATATGACTCTCGCCAAAAGAGAAAGGCACATAAGGAGGCGTCATGCCCCCAGACCCAAAACTAGGATTCGTATGAGACGAGGAAATAGAGGATGACAAGTGTGAAGTCAAGTTTGGCATACCATACGAGAAAGGATTAGAGGCCGAAGGTATTGACTGAGTATTATGAATCGACATAACGTATGGGAATACAAACGGATTCGTTCCCATGGGCTGAGCAGAGCTCATGGGTTGGGTAGCATTAGATGAGGGAGCTTCCAACATCCAAACCGTCGATGACAAGGAAGTGAAGGGAACCCCACTAATCACAGAAGATATGGGAGTTGAAGGGCTTCCTGATACATTCATATCTGACTCAATACTCATGATAGGATGATCACGAGCCTAGGAGGTAGAGATATATGCACCACTCTTATTAACTCTACACCTTTTAGAATGTGGCATCAGTAAAGGATCAAGACGCAGTGGCAACTTCAAAAGACGAAGAGACTAGCAAGGAGGCTGGTCTTGCTCCACGATGACTCAGAACTCGAGATACAATACAAAATCCTAAGGCCGACTAATAATCACAGAGCACACTCCTTAATAGAGAAAAAGGCCAATGCACACAAATAGGATATGATAGTTGAAAGGGACCTCCTGAACTAAAGTAGGTATGCCTCGCCTAAGAGGGGCTTGAGACTCTGCAACAATAGAGTGGAGGTGTCAGAATCAGTTATAAGGACCCTTGTAGGCTTCACAGCGCAGCCGGTCAGATCCCTCCGGAGAGGAAATCCTCCATAAATTTTGTGTTGTCTGATCCCTATCTGACTCAGGGTACCTGCAGAATAACCCCTGCAAGCGACCTATGTGGCTACCTATGTCAAGCAACTAGAGTCACCATGATATAACCAATGCTCAGGCGAGAAATCGCAAGTCTAGTCCACCGTATGGGCAGGGTAGCAAAGCCTGAAATCTTGAAAGCACCGCCTCTCAAGGAGGTAAAGGAACTAGCAAGACCCCCAAATACAAATAGAACCCCAGAAATATTTATGACGCTAGGAAGATATTAGAGGGCTATCTCTGCAACCAACTTCGCGCGACTTCGTGCTTAACTCCGGTGTGAGAAGAGCCTCCTAAGGACACCAATTATATAATGGGTTTCACCACTCCCTGGTCAGACATATACGTTCAGTTTTATAGCCTTCGAGAAGTTTACTTACAAAATCCTATTCCAAGGCCCTAGGTCCTATACTTGTTTGTGTACCCTGAAAAACAAAATCGTTTCTAATCAATTTTAATTATTCAGCGTTAATTATAATGGCTTCTTCTTACTCCAGAAGTACGATCGTGAAACTAATGGTATTATGACTTAGCATATATAAAAAGAAGCAAATGTAAAAACATTGCTAAGTATTAGTCTTGATTTTCAATGAGATGGTATGCTTCTAAATGTTGTTTCTAAGATGCAATTTCTTCAATTTCAATGAAGTGCAATCTTTCCTACTATGCCAAAACTAATGTAAAGTAGCCAAAAGTGCAAATGTCGTAAGAAAAATGCAAGAAAGCAAAAACAAAAAATTGTATTTCCGATATAATAAAAAGAAAATGCAAGGACCAAATAACAACCTCACAGGAGACCCTACTGCAAGCAAAAGGAGACAAGCCAAGCAGGATACCAAGAAGTAACTACCCAGACCCGTGTGCAAGGACAACAAATGATAGAAATGACAAGAAAAGAGTTCTCCCAAAAGATTCACCAATAAAGCGACTTCCTATCACTCTGTAGGAACTTAACAGACAGAAAAGGGACCCAAGAAGTCTCAGCAACCAGCAAAACTCACCCATAAAACACCAAACTCGGCCAAAAAGACTAAAGAGATAGTGTATGCGACTGTTCAAACAACAACTCGCATATGTACGTGCCCTAAAGGAAGATAGCCCACGTATGTCAAGGAAGACACTACCTGGGCAAGGTTTAAGCCAAGAAACTCAGATATAATGGAAAATATAGGTTGTCAAGCAACAGACGATAAAGAAACTCAAGCAAACAGAGAGAAAATCAAGGAGAAAAACACCCAATACCCCAAAAAATGAGATCTCCCCAGTGGAGTTGTCAATTTTGTTACGAGGAAAATCTCTCGATGGCTAGGGGCAAACCACAACAGAGGGAACAACACCCAGAAATCAACTCTAATCTCAAGTATGTTGTATAAATGAAATGCTAACAAGAGAAGGCTAGAATCCTACCTCGTCCAAAAGTCCGAAAAAGACCATCATTGAGCAGGCGACCCAAAAATTTGAACCTGCAACTTGTCTTCAACAACAAAGATATGCAAGCATGTGGTATTGATATATAATGTTAGCATATAAATTAACATAATCCATTAACATACATCACAAATACGCCCATGGAAAGCAATATAAATATTTGCAAGATATCAATTGGACGAGAAGAGAGTAGTTCTATTAATGTAATCAACAGAAGTACATAGGTGACAAACTTCTGTAACGGCACATATCGGAACCAAGAAACTAAGTCCCTCCAGCTGGGCCTCCACCACTTCAATCCTCCACAAAGGCAAACAAAGGCAAGCTCACATGTAGGAGTCAATGAGGTTCTCCATCACAAGATAAGAAGAGCTTGGGGCTGAACACAAGAAGTTCAGACTTTCAAGGACAAAGGGATGCAGACTCAAACACAAGAAGTTCAGATTTTCAAGGACAAAGGGATGCAGACTCAATTGAGGTGAAATTTCTCCAGAGTGTTTTTTCTCTCTATAATGTGTTGAATGTCTTCAAGCTTTGGATATAGCTCAATTTATAGCCTCCAAATGGAATTGAATGGTCGAGTCGGAGCGTTTCCAGTGTATGGAAGGTCAAGGATCACAGATCAGTTGACATGGCACGGAAACCCGATGCAATTTTTATTTTTTGTGCACCAAACCCGATGTACGCGGGCTGTAATGGAGCAACCCGCGTACATACGCAAGTTGTATAGCTAGCAGGTCGCGTACATGTACAAAAATGAGTATTTTAAGCTCTGGAGTGAGGGGAAATGAGGTCTGCAATGTAATGTCCCCATTTTGGGAAATTATAACATTACAAGATTTCAGAGTGTTATGCCTACCCGAGTAGCCAGATAGGGGTGATAGAGAGTTCGGGAGATATTGAGGGATTTATTTGGGCCCGACTTGTATCGTTCATCATTAGGATCCATTCCGCACAGCTGGGCTTTGGTTCCATTGCATTCCGATGATTTCCGTAATTTTGAGTTATTATGGGTCATATCTTAATTAAATTCACTAAGGTCATAATGGGCATATTACTTGGAGAAACCTTTTAGTGTAATAGCTCATCGGAATCAAGAGGAAGATCATTACAGGATAAGATGATGAGAAGTGACTTTTAGTGGTCGGAGAAGCCATCGTGATGGATAAATCACTTTTTAGAGGTAAAACGGTTAATTAATTAATTAATTAAGTGATTTAATCAAGGAATAATAAAATAAAGTAAAATTCACTTGGAGGGAAAAGGTCAACAACAAATTGGGGTTTCGAGAAGCTATAAAGGAAGGGTAAAGCAACCTAATTCATTATGCATTGTTATGATTTGATGTTGAGAGTTCCCAAAGGAGGAAGAGAGTTGACCTTACTGTTTTGTGGATTTCTGGAGGAAACCACCACCATTGATCGGTTTCGGTGTTGAGAGACACACCCTAGCCCATCAGAGATACCATCCAGGTATTTCACCGTGCTATTCAAGAGTATCCAGTGTAGAGTGTGCAGCTCAGCCCGTGAGGGCACAAGTCAGATTGAGGGTTTGTGGAGCTGCACGAGGTTCGAGCTCAGATTGTAGTTTCTTTCCGACCCAGTTGAGATCCAACCAGGGCACTCAGATTGCCAGTTTCCATCAGATTCTGATGGTGGAATCTTACAGGGCGCATCATCTAGCCATTTAGGGCGCAGCTCTTCCGGCAGGACATTTGAGGTTACAGACGAAGCATCAGGGCAGATCTGGGGAAACCCTTCCGACCCAGTTCCGCATTTGGCGAGACGATCGTTTTGAGTCCTATAGTAGCAGATTCCGCTGGTGGAATCATTTGGGCCGCATCCAGTGTCCCAGGAGGTGCACAAACCCCCCAGGGGTCTAGATCCAGTGCCTCAGAGACCAGATCTGACATCCAGCACTCATCCATTTCAGTCTAGAGGCTAGGGCGCTTCTATTGGAGCAGTTTCCAGCTCATTCCGATGGTCTATCCTTCAGGACGAGTTTTCCAACTGGTAGCGGTTACCGTACTTCTCCGGAATCGCATATTTTTGCCGATCTATCCGTGCATGCATTAAATCTGCCTTCATCTTCTGATCATGGGTATTTTTATGCTATTTGCTTGTATTCCAGTGACAATCCATGAGATCTAGGTGACGATTATACTCTATATTTCCAGTATGTTATTGTATTTCCATGCTTGAGTCGCATAATACATGTTATTGGGCAGTTGTTGTTCTTTACTTCCGCATGCATCATTTACATACTGTTTAAACCATAAATATGCAACATGCACATGCAATAACCCCAAATATCTCAAACACACAACAGAAACGCATCCAGAAACCCCCAGTGTATCAGATCTGCGAGACGGAACATTAGATCAGTAGCAAATATCTTGATCAGCGGGATCGGGGATATTTCATGCAAAGGGAAATGGAAGGCCATCGGAGCAAGATGCATGGAGTGTGGCAAAATTTGCTATAACATCTGGCAAAGAAGGAACAACATTTCAAATTTGATATCAGCAAAACCAAGTAACTCAAGTACTTGAATTAATTCATAGTGATGTTTGTGGTCCAATGAGAATCCAATCCCTTGGAGGTGCTAAGTACTTTGTAACATTCATTGATGATTTTTCAAGAAAAATATGGGCATATTTTTTGAAGAAAAAATATGGGCATATTTTTTGAAGGAAAAATCTGATATATTTGCAATTTTTAAGCAATTCAAGGCCATGGTTGAAAACGAAAGTGGTTGGCACATTAAGGTGTTCAAGATTGATATTGGAGGTGGGAATGAATCACATGCATTTCATGATTTTTTCTATCATCATGGTATTCAAAGACAAACTTTTGTTGCCAAAACACCACAGTGAAATGGGGTAGCAGAGAGGAAGGATCAATCAATTCTAGAGATGGCTAGGTGCATGTTAAAAGAGTGTCATCTTGGTGATCAATTTTGGGCTGAAACAATTCAGACAACGATATTTTTGTTAAATCACAGTCCGACAAAGTAAATTCATGGAAGGACCCCTTATGAAGCTTGGTCAAGTAGGAAACCAGAGGTAACCAATTTCAAATATTTTGGTTGTTTGGCATATGCACATGTTCCAAATACAGATAGACATAAGTTGGAGGCTAAAAGTAGAAAATGCATATTTATTAGGTATAGCACTGAATCCAATGCATACAAGTTATATGATCCAATAAATAGAAAGGTTGTTATAAGTAGAGATGTATTTTTTTATGAGAGACTCCCACGTGTGCATACATCAAAATGGAAAGGTGAAGTTTTGCAAGGTGATAATAAAGATCTTGAATTCAAAACTCCTGTCACATATTGGAGGCACATAAGAGACAAGGACAAAGAAGCAGAGAAAGAAAAAGTAGAGTTGGAGTTGGAAGGACAAGATGGAAATCAATCTCCAAACGATGAAAATCAGTCTCATAAAAGACCAAAACGATTCTATCGAACTCTTCAAGATGCAAAGCCAGATGAGATACAACAAGGTGAGAGAAGAACATGGTCAAAATCACCACAACAGGTAAATCTTACTTTGATATAGTGAAGTTGTGCATTCTTATGATCCAATTTTTTTTTATTGAAGCAAATTAGAAACAAGAATGGAGAGATGCAATGCAAGTAGATTATGATTCTTTGATGGAAAAAAAAACACTTGAAAGTTAGTTGAATTATCCCCAACTAACAAACCAATAGGCTGTAAATGGGTATATCGCACAAAGTTCAAACTAGATGGTTCTACTGATAAATATAAAGCTAGCCTATTTGGAAAAGGTTATGAACAAAAGGAAGGAATCGATTATGAGGAAACATTTGCTCCCACTGCAAAATTAACTACAATCATAATGTTGTTAGCTCTTGCAACACAATTTGTATGGTAGGTACACTAGATGGATATTAAAAGTGAATTCATAAATGGTGATATGCAAGAAGAAGTGTATATGGAGCAACCTAAAGGTTTTATAGTTGAAGGAAAACAAAAGTTAGTATGTAAATTGGTGAAGGCCTTGTATGGATTAAAACAAGCCCCTCAAGCATGGTACGGAAATATTAACAAGTATCTTAAGTCAAGAAGTTTTAATTAAAAGAATGGATCATGATCCTAACTTGTATATCAAAGAAAAAGGTGAAGAAATTATCATTATGGCTGTATATGTTGATGAATCAATAATTACAGGTAGTAGTGATGACTTCATTCAGGAAGAAAAATAAAAATTTACAAATCATTTGATATGAATGACTTGGGATTATTACATTATTATTTGAGCATTGAAGTTTGGAAACAACCAAACAAGATTTCCATCTCACAGACAAAGTATGCTTCCAAATCATTGGAAAAGTTTGGAATGGAGGATTGTAATCCCAGCAAATCACCAATGGAGGTAAACTTAAAGCTTTCGAAAGATGATGAATCTGAGGTAGTTAATGAATTTCTTTATCATCAACTTGTAGGAGGATTGATTTATCTTACCACAACTAGACCAGACATAACTTTTGCAGTTGGAATGTTATCAAAGTTTCTAAACTGTCCCAAGGAAACAAATTGGAATGCAATAAAAAGAGTACTTAGGTATATCAAAGGTACCTCACAGTTTAGTATTGTACTAGAGAAAAATGATAATTTTATGTTGAAAGGTTTTTCAAATGCAAACTAGGAAAATGATACATATGAAAAGAAATCTACAAAAGACTATGCTTTTACCCTTGGTAGTGGAGTGATTTCATAGGTAAATAAAAAGCAACCTTTGGTAGTGGTTTCAACAACAAAAGCAAAATACAAAGCAACTATTGGAGCAACTCGTGAAGCAATGTGGTTGCATAGAATTTTAAGTGATTTGAAGCTTCCACAAATGCAACCTACAACTTTACACTGTGATAACCAAAGTGCCATGAAGATGACGAAGAATCTGATTTATCATTCGAAAAAAAACATGTCAAAATTCAACATCACTATATCAAAAAACAAGTACAAAACAAAGAGATAGAGTTGATTTATTGCAAGTCCCAAGATGAAGTCCCAAGATGTGAGACATGTTAGGAGTTGTGGAAAATAAAATAAACATTGAGAGGGGATGTTAGATAATATAATGTTCATTTCATTAGTAATAAATTTATTAGAGTAATAATGTAATATCATAAAGTGGAAATAAGTCATGTAATAAATGACATTAATGCTAATGTAGTTATGAAATTAGGTGATTGTGCTAACTACTCACTTATTATTTTTTTATGTAAAGGTGATTGTGCTTTGTAAGGGTTGTCACACCCGTGGTTTAGCACACCTTATCCACATGGACCTTCTCTTTCTTATGTGTGTACCATATTTTGGCCATGAGAGATGACTCCACACCTGATCATACAATGTCACGTTTCTCGAGGTAGTTTCATGTCTTTTGAGGCATATCCCAAATTTTGAGGCATTGGTCACACTCTCTGAGGCACAGACAGGTTGTTTTCCTCCACATGGACCTCCTCTACACTTGCCATGTGTCATATTCCATAACACCCCCCTCCTTTGGCAGTTTTTTAAAGCATTTTCTTCACTAAAGGAGGGTTGACCTCTCTTGGGGCACTCTATGACGACCGTGGGGTTTATTTTGAGCCACTTGGATGATGTGGAGGTCACTTAAGTGACTTTGCACTTGAAGATGACGACATGGCACTCATCCCTTGCTATGTGGAGAGGCTTTTGATCACACTTTCGATTACTTGTTGAACATATGAAAGAATCTGTCCACTTAGAAGGGATTTATTTGACTTGGGGTAAGGTCGTCCCCTTGCTTGAAGGAGGACGTTGGAGCTAGGTTGGCCAAGGATCCTTCCTTGCCATATTTTGAGGCCTCCCAAAGTCACTTTTGATGGAATGTCTTACCTTGGAGCCAAATCGGCCCTCTTAGAAGCTTAACGTCATTCTCGTTGTTGGGGGTTTTATGACCCATTTTTTCACTTGGAGGGTCACTCCCATGCTTCATGGAGGTGCCTTGACCTTAGGTATGGACATGGTCATGCTTTGGAGATATATTTCAAGGATTTATGGACATTACTTGAGCATTCTTCGAGCACATTTTGTGGAGGCCATCCCCTTTTATGAGGGTTTCTAGCATGTAAAGCATCATTTAATTGTATTTTGGGCTTAGTCTCCAAGTCGTGTGGATGACAATTCATGTTTTTTTTGTTCCTTAGGCTAATTTTAAGGAATAAAGAATGAGAAGGAGTTGTGAGCCTTATATATAAATAAAGGCACTCCTCTCATTCCATTTTGTTGTGAATTGTTGGAGATCATTATTGGATCCATTTAATAGAAGATCTTTACTTGGTGTTTTCTTGGTGCCAATTCTTGTAGCTCTATCTTTCTTGGTTATTCTTCTTGGTATTTGTATAGGCTATTGTGAAATAATTCAAGATTCTACATAAACTAGCAAGATCGATCCATTGAGGAGTTATCAACTACTTGGAGGGAGGATGTCTAGGGTTTGTATCTCTTCCTTCTTCCCTAAAATGATTTGGTAAGTGCTTATCTCTTGTTTCAATTAGTTCTACACTCGGCAAGGGTTTTAAATATATTTTTCAAGTCTTTTGTTGATCTTGTTGGTGAAGGTTATTCCCTTGGGGAAACCCTTCATGTAGGGCCTTGGTTTTCATGGTTTGTCTTGATTAGAAAAGAGACTACTAGCCTTGTGGCCCGAGTCTCATTCTAATTCATCAACATGGATAATCAATTCTTAGAGGGGCATACTTCTTGACCCCATAAGTCCTAAGTGGAGATAGGGCTTTGAGCTTCACTCCCAACAACCAACTATAAAAAACCTAAAAATTAAACTCTTGTTCTTTTATGTCATATAAAATACAAAAATTTATAAAAGATAAACCCTCAAAATTATTTATTTAATTTCCTAGAGTAAAGCTAATGGTTTTCTTTCATTTTCTAGACATTTTCATCCATGGGTTTACGCTTCCTTGTTAATTTCTAACCCTATGAAGGAAAATCATCCCTATTGGTATTGTGTTTCATGGTTGTATCTAACATTTTGTGGTTGATTTAAGGTGTTCATTAATTATGGAATTTAAATTACGGCAATAAAAATCAGAATTGGTGAAACCCTAAAGCTAGGGTTTAACCCTAAAAGTTGAATTCTAACCCTACTCTAGCTTATATTTCACTTGTGGATTGTTTATAAAGAATATATAACACATTCTAACAATGAAATTCATTTCCTAAGCGGTTCATTGTTGTTATATTTCATTTTGGAGATTTTTGGTGAAACCTTAGGGGGGATTCACCATCTATTTTGCAAGTTTGAGCTAATTTCATTATTGTTATTCATTTATACTTGCATTTAATCATTACTAGTTTTTTTTTGCATATTTTATTCATTTCCCTAGCTAAGGTACCCAAGGTTTATCATTCTAAATGCTTTTAAGCACTCTTGAGGTACTTTTTCTCACCCAAAATCTGCATTTTTTGCATTTTTCATCATATATCAAATTCTAGAATTGTTGGATAGTAGTAAGCTAATCCATATTACAGCATACAATCAAGGTATAACTCAAGTATATCATTCACTCTTGATTTGTGCAATTAGATCTCACTCTTGAGCAGTTGAAGGTACATTTTCTCTTCATTTAGAGAGTTATTTCTTAGTGTTGATCTATACTTCTGTTGTAGCATATTTATTTCATATCTCAGCACTCATATAATTAGCTCCTAACACTCATTACATTATAGTAGTTGTTGCTCTAATACTTGGTTGAATATTCTTAAGGCATTTGGCTACTTTGGCATTGGTCTATCTAACATGTATTAGTGTGTGTAGTTTGAAGTGAACCACATCAAAGGGGTACGATACAGGTTTGCTTCCAAGGATTGGAATACCCCACATGGCTTCTAGGAGCTAGCCTAAAGTAAAGGGGAGATTGTACTAAGGTAATAGTGGTGCATTTCTTGTGTTGTGTTTATCCCCAATAACATCCTCACAAAGGCTACTAGTTTGGGCGGTAACACATCTCTCATTCAGACTCTCTTGCTTGTCTCTTGTATATTCTCCATAGAATAGTTTAACACTTATTACAATATTATTTTTCTAGAGATAAACCCTTAGATCTAGCCTAGGAAATCACAAAAAACTCTTATCCTCCAACAAACTAATGAGGTCAAGGTCAAACAATATATAAACAAATGAGGTAGTTATGCCACATGTACAAAGTCTCCTAGGAGAAAGGGTGTTTCCATGGAAAGAGGAAAAATAAAGGTCCAAAAGCTCCAATGTCCCTCCTTCAAGCAAGGAAACCACCTCAACAAACCCCTCAAAGCAAGATCGACCCCTCAAAATGAGCAAACGACTAGCACGCATGGGCATCTCACCCACACGTGTGGAATAAAACAAGTGGAAGGCTATCCAAAAGAAGCTCCAACTATCCATAGGTGAATCCTCCAAGGCATAACCACTTCCTTGATCCATGCTAATAGCCACCTCCAACGATAGGAAGGTCAAAATAGGTCCAATGATCCAAGGAAATGCTTCAACGGCCTCGATCTAGGTGGAAGGCTCCTCAACAATGGTGACACATGCCTCCAAATATTTGATAAATGATGGAGTGCTCCATAAGGAGTGATGTGGCATCATATAACAAGCCCTCATGCATGAAAACCCATCTCAAAGGGTCCAAGGTGTTGAAATAAGGGGCCCTCCAAGATCGAAGTGCATAAAACTATGTAGAGGCCCCTCATGGAAATGTTTTACATGATCTCTAGTGCCAAATACATGTCATAAAACCCAAAAGTGATAAGGAGAAAATCACCTAGGCCAAAGTGTAACATGCATACATAGATCTATGCTTAGGCTAAAGGGTAAGTGTGCTTCTAGGTATGGAAACCTTTACAATACAATAGCACAACTTTTACATAGTGGTAAAGTGAAAAAACCTAAGGGAATTCTCAGCCATGTGTCCTAATAGATACACTCCAAGAACCCCGCACACCCACCTCGACCATAAATGACCTCTATGAGATAGTCAAAATGAACCATAAGGAAAGACTAGCCTTGAAATGGGGACTAAGAAGACAAGCCATGACAAACCACAAGGGTCTAGAGAAACCACCTAAGTAAAAAAAACACTTTACACAGATCACTAAGCATGGTCTAGAGAAAATACATAAGATACGTGGTCACAAGTTTTGGCTCAACAAGATACAAAATAATAATCCTCATGAAGGCAAACTGATCATGGAACACTGAGCTCAGACATTATCTCAAATCATGCATGAGATCAACTTAGATGTTGGAACAATCTGGCGAAAAAATGTATCCATCCTAATGTGAAATTGGGGGGTAACAATCTCAATATTCAAAATAGCATGATAAACTAGAATACACACAATGTAAATCAAATATGAGCGTGAAGCACAACACCCAAAGTGATAATAGATATGAGTTACACAATAACTCCTTATACATTAGGAGAACCTCCTCCAAATAACCCAAGTACATCCATATCTCCAAATCATATGTCCATGTCTACTATAATGACTATATTGACCTTTATATACATATTTCCATTCATTGCACATGTGGCCCCTCTATTAGGTCAACCCCTATTACAAATACATTTAAATGTTAACCCCATTAGGGTTAGCTCAATCAGTTGAACCAACTTCCCAAGGCATGTTACTAATGAAGACATCATAGGTCACAAGTTCAAATCTAGTCAAGTCCCTTGAGGTTACTAGCTGTTATTTTGGTTGGCGATTGAGCCGCCCTCCATCCGGATATTCCAGAAAAGAGGGGCGGATCCCACGAGGTTTTCCTTGGAAAATATATATCTACATTTAGCCTCATTACATATACACTAAACCCCATATATATCCCCATTACGGTCATAATATAGTAGCCCCCTTCAAAAAGCTTTGTAGCTAAGGGTTTTACATGTGATGAAACCAAGTAATAGGATTTCCATATATTTCTTCTCTCTTGCTACCACTAAAGATTAGTCATCCCTCTGTATTCAATTCTTTTCATTGTTAATCCTTGATAGCTTGTTGTCACATAATCTTATTTCCTTTGATACCATGCATCATTGTTGTAACTGCTCGAATTTGTTGTAGACTTGTAGTTGTTGGTCTTTAAAAATACCTCGTTGAATAATGGTTCTTTGATGCCCTATTTCTATTTTCATCCTTGGTAATGTTGATGTCAATCTTCTTGGCTTTCTTGCTAGTGAGGGTGTTGATATGGTTCAACATTTGATGTTTTTCTTTATTCTCCACACCCATATCATCAATTGTCTTACTAGGTACAATGGCATGCTCTATCCTTTGTGCTTGATCCTTGATTACTCTTGCTTTTGAAATAATACCATCACATTTGACACACACATCCTCAAGATGGACCTCAACTTATTCAAATATTTTCTAGTGACCTTCTTGAATCTTGTCTTCCTTTATCTTCTGAAGCTAAATGGTGATATTATCCATCAACTTCATTTGTCCTTCTTCAAATCTCGATTGAATTTCAAATTTACAGCTTCAATATTTAGGGCCTCTTCAACCTTCTTGCAAATTTCATCTTTGAGTCTTTCATAGTCCCTTCATCTAAGATCTTTGCTTTCTCCTGATTTTGACAATGTTTTTTTCTATTTTTAATCCCTTAAGCTCATTAAGTAGTGTTTGATTATGATTTCATAATATACAGATTTCTTCATCCTTCTTTCTAAATTCTTCTTTTGAATCATCATTATCCTTCTTTCTAAATTCTTCTTTTGAATCATCATTATCCTTCTTGCATTTTCTCATCATTCCTTGCTTTAAGTTCTTAACCTTCTTAATGAGTGTTTCATTAAGCCCTTGCATCTTGGAGAACTCATCTTCCTTATTTTTAAGCTCTTCTTTTACTTCTTCATTATCCTTTTGCAATTTGGAAATCTCTTCTTTAGCTTCATTCAATTCAACTTGACTTTCATGCTTCTCTTTCATTTTGTATCATTTATCCATCTATTTGAGAAGACTTTTACAAATTCTTCCCATTCAAAGTATTTAGTGTCCCTATCAAGACTATTTCACCAATGCGTAGATTCACCTTCAAAATTTCTTTTTCTAGACAAAGAAATTATGGAGTTTTCGTTTGCAATACTAAACCATTCTACAGGATCAGTTCCATAGGATCAAAACCCTCAACTTTCAACTTCACCCCTTCACAATATTTATCCCACATTGTTCCAAGTATTTTATCAATATGTTAAGCTCTCTTTTAAGTTTTAATCTTCCAATGGATTTTTAATCACCTCTTTCAGACCTTTCAATCAAAACTTATACCAATTTTAAGATAACATACCGTTTTAAGCCCTAATTCAGGGACTACTCTGCAAACTAACCCTATAACTAAGTTATCTATGAAATTACTGCTCCAGTGAATCTGAAATTTCAACCTGTAACCACCTGATATGTCTTCTCTGTAATGTAGCAAGTCTCACTGAATTTGGATTTGTCAAGAAAAAATTATGGTCAGTGTCCCAAAATTTGTTGATTTGGGGAGCTTTCAGCAGAGCAAACTTGTACGAAATGTCATTCCATCAGTATTTACGTCTAACTTTGAAAATTGGACCTAAAACACCTTGGTCTTGTTAGCTTTTTAGCTTGGGAGGTACTCCGCATGTTGTGTCTTGTATGCGGATGTTACCTTAATATTTACACTACCATGCACTTAACTTTGTAATAGTTTTGATAAAGTTGTTTTAATAAAGTGAAAATCACTTTAATTTAAATGAGACATTTTGAAGGGAATGGATCATGACCCTTGATCTTGAAAAAGGCAAGATCTAATCTTGGTCTTTGGATCTAAGGTTGGGGAAGGTGAAAAGACACTTTGGGGGAAAATGTCATTTTCAGATTATAAAAGAATGCATTGGGTAGTGTGCAAGACATGTCGAATGTTGAGAAGACATCGAGAGGAGTTGAGTTAGAGAGATTTTCTGAGTAAACTTGAGAGAGGAAAGTGAGCAGCAAAGAGGGCACGTTTTCCAAGGAAAGAGGGCACAAATCTCGAGAAAAAAAAATTGAGTTTTGGGCCGAAATATTTTTCTATTGTGGGAGGCCGTACTATACGGATCCGTACAATCCGTACGATTCCATACAGCCCATACGGATTTGGCACGGAAATCAAGCCATTTTGGGCACGATTTTCGAGGTGGGTTTCAGAATTTTGGTGGTTGTTTCTGAGCCATACGAAATAGTCCGTACAGCTGATTGTGGGCACGGAAAACGAGGTACAAAGGAGGTCGTACAACAGTACGGTTTTGGCATGGAAAACGAGGCAGATTTATGTGGGACAGATTTGGTGTTGTGAGGTATTTTCCTTGGTTGAAAATGTTATTTTGCTGCTGATATGTACTTTCCTGAAGCTGAATAATAGATCTATCTCTCTCGTTGGGTTTCCCCACATTGGGGTTTCCCTGGCATTTGCCTAAATTTCT
>JZKD02S1687821.1:103581-130407 GCA_000966675.3 Picea glauca | reverse complement strand
TATTTCTAATGTTAAATGATGGATAATATCAATACCCAGAATTGAGTTTTCTTTCGTTCTTAAATATTGATTATCTTAAGATCACATGATTTTTAATTAGTTGTCTTCTTGTTGTAATTAATTTACTCCAATATCAAATACTTCTTTGAATGTATTCTGGAAGTGCTAGTATTGTTCTGTTATAGGTTTCCCTTAACAACAGTATAGGCAGGAGCTCATACAACACAGAAAGATAAATACCAATTTCATTGATTAGCGACAGGTTATTATGTGTGTTATTTAGTTAAGTTGTTTATGAATGAAACAATGAATGTATGGTTCAACTTTGACTATCCACATGCTCATGTTTCATTAACTTTTTGCAAAATTCTTTAAATTTATAAAAGAAAAACAATAAATATTTTTATGTTCTTTCTTTATCTGCTTCCTAGAAGCAATCATTTTTCCATTGATTTTCGTAAGTTTCGATTAAAACTTGCAGCTTGTGAATCATGTAAATAAATGAGACTTGTATATATTCTGCTTAAATACAACTACTACAGTTACATTAGAGAATATGTACATATATATAGTGTTTAGAAATTAGTTAGTTATTTCTCTCTTTTATTTGTTTCTTTTAGGATTCTTAAATTGGCTAACGAAGCCATTAAACCCGTCAGAACGAGTTACACTAAACGACTTGGGTTATTTAGACAACCCCGGACCGGACTTGCTCTTCCAGTTGACGGACGGTCAATTTTTCCCGTCAACAGCTGGTCAATCTCATGTCCCTAGATATATAAAATAATTTTTTGTGTTAAAATTTTCAATAAACAAATAAAATAAAAAAAATGAGACAATTAAAAATCTATAAATTAAGAAGGACTTACCTTATTATAGATAGAATTTGTTTCCTTCCCTCTACTTGATATTTTAAGCAAGTTAGGGAAAATCCCTTCTGTCGGTGTTTGGGCAAGTAGACTTTGTGACGATTTTTGAAGGTGCTTAATTCTTCTCTCTTCTTCCTGGTATTTTTTTGTTCCTATTCTAACAAGGATAAGAAAATGTCAAACTCAGATAGACCATAAAATATGAGGAAATTTATATGTAAAGAGGTTGAATTGTGGAATTTGATCATTTTTTTACCTGAAAATCTCAGTTCCCTATTTGAAAACCCCAAAATCGTGCTTTAGTCTTACCCTATCTCTGTTCGTCCTAGGAAACACCTAAATCGTGTTCGAGTCCAAATCTAGTTTGAAAATTAGTTGGTATGCTCACACCCAGTCTCCCTTCGCCTTAGGAAACACCCAAATCATGTTGGAGTCCAATTACAGTTTGAAATTGAGTTGGTTTGGTCGCAGACTATCTCCTCTCGCCCTAAGAAACACCCAAATCATGTTGGAGTTTCCCTAAGAAACACCCAAATCATGTTGGAGTTTCTCTAAGAAACACCCAAAATGTGTTGGAGTCGAAATGCAGCAAGAAATTCACTTGAACTATCACGCTCTATCTCCATTTTCCCTAGAAAACACTCAAATCATGTTGGAGTCGAAATGTAGAAGGGAATTCAGTTGGGCAGGTCACGATCTTTCTCCATTCTCCATAGAAAACTCCCAATTCATTTTTTTGTAATTCTTCCCCTCCAAAATTTCAAATTCATTCCCTTTCCTGTGGATATATGCGTTTTTTAGGTTTTACATATCAATGGGCATATTCGTCCCCTTGCCCGTGGGTATTTTCATTTTTTTAATATTATACATATTAGCTGGTGCTAAATTGGGTGCCAACTACGCCTAGTTTAGCGTCGATTTATATCCTTAATGCAATCAACTATGGGCACCTTAGTGGGTGCAAAAAAGTCAGGGATTGTGCCTAAATCTGGTCAAAACGTGTCCATTTTCGGCCTAAACGGTGATCCACCATTGATCCAATCACATGTAGTTCTCAACTACAACATTACTCAAGACAATGTCTCACCTTTAGTAGCTCATTCACTATCTATCCCTATGGTTTGGTTGGATCGTGGTCTAAATAAAAAATTCCTTCTGTGACCACTACTACCATTTGCACAACCTCCACTGATAGAGTATGAGTCTTTGAATCCTTTGGACAACTTAGACTTGGAAATTGATATTGTAGCTTCACACTTGGGAGCCACCAATCCACTGTCTTTTCCCATGTGTTAAAGTGCTCTTTCCTCATTAACCATGAATTTTGATGATGATGAAAAATTATTTGATGCTATACCTTATTTTAATGGTGCTTGGGATAACCTCCACTTTAGTTCTGCTATTGACTTCCTACCTAAGCTACCCACTTCACTAGCATGCCATTAGACTCCATCTCCTCTATAAATATATTTGATTCTTTCCTACTAACACCACATATCACACTTGACATTGACACCTTGGACCACTCTTATGATCATTGATTTTTCAACCACATGGATTCTTGTTTAATGTTTTGAGGATACAAACACTTCCATGATTTTAATTACTCTTGATAAATCTAATAAGATTTTTGAATTGATGTTTCATAGATGCGTGGATTTGAACTAGATATTGATATTTTCATACCTTTGCATCATTTAGTTATCCATGGTTGGCTTAGCAAAAATGTAGCAAAGATGTAGCAATTTTTATCACCCCTATTGACTTCAACCTTCTTTTTAGGTGCAATTATGTATGGTATGGTATGGTATTGGTATTGGTATGGTATGGTATAGTATGGTATTGATATTGGTATGGTATATTATGGTATGGTATTGGTACGCAATGGTATTGGTATTGGTATTGGTATTGGCAATGCATAAGGGTATTGGCAATGCATATTGGTATTGGTATTGATATTGGCAATGCAATGGTGTTGGTATTGGTATTGGTATTGGTATTGGTATGGTATGGTATTGGTATTGGTATGGTATTGGTATTCTCCACTTTAGTTCTCCTATTGACTTCCTACCTAAGCTACCCACTCCACTAGCATTCCCTTAGACTTCATATCCTCTAGAAATATACTTGATTCTTGCCCACTAGCACCACGTATCACACATTACAATGATACCTTGGACCACTCTTATGATCATTGATTTTTCAACCACATGGATTCTTGTTTAATGTTTTGAGGATACAAACACTTCCATGATTTTAATTACTCTTTATAAATCTAATAATATTTTTGAATTGATGTTTCATAGATGCGTGGATTTGAACTAGGTATTGATATTTTGGTACCTTTGCATCATTTAATTATCCATGGTTGGATTAACAAAAATGTAGCAATTTTTATCACCCCTATTGACTTAAACCTTCTTTTTAGGTGCAATTATCTATGGTATGGTATGTTATTGGTATTGGTATTGGTATTGGTATGGTATAGTACGGTATTGGTATTGGTATGGTATTCATATTTGTATTGATATGGTATTGGTGTTGGTATTGGAAGTCCATTATGCTACTTAGTTTGGATTTTATGCCCTTGGACCAAATTGGCCACATATCTCTGAATGGCTTGAGGAGGCGAGTTGCAACTCCCAATAAAACTCAAATCGAGGCCTGGATGCACAAACCGTCAGTTGCATTGGATTCAAAGCATCGGGTTTCAGCTAGTTGGGCCCCTACGCTATCATTCCGTCAACAGAAAAACCATTTGTTGGAGTATATCTGACATTAGGGTTTTGGTTAATGAGGCATAGTGCAATTTCTGAAGATGAGGTCAATTTTCAAGAACAATATGCCAAATTTTTTGGCTAGTGCAGTTGCATGGTCCTTGTCCAAACAAACTTGTGGGAGATTACAGAACTCTGTTATGCTGCTCGGTTTGGATTTTATGCCCGCGGACCAAATTGACCACGTGTCCTTCAATGGCTTAAGGAGGTGAGTTGCAACTATCGATAAAACTCAAACCAAGACTCAGATGCATGAAGTGTCAGTTGCATTGGATTCAGAGCACCTAGTTTCAACTATTGGGGCTCCTACCCTATCATTTCGTCGACCGAAAACAATTTTTTGGAGTATCTCCAACACTAGGTTTTTGGTCAATGACGCATAGTGCAATTTCTGAAGAGGAGGTCGATTTTCAAGAACACTATGTCAGGTAATTTTGGCTAGTGTAGTCACGTGGGCCTTGGCCAAACAAACTTGCAGAAACTTATGGAAGTCTATTATGCTACTTGGTTTGTATTTTATGCCCCTGAACCAAATTGACCACATGTCCCTAAATGGCTTTAGGAGGCGAGTTACAACTCGCGATAAAACTCAAACCGTGACTCAGATGCACGAATCGTCAGTTGCATTGGAGTAAGAGAACCAGGTTTCAGCTAGTGGGCCCCCTACGCTATCAATCCGTTGAGCGAAAAACCATTTGTTGGAGTATCTTTGGTATTAGGGTTTTGGTTAAT
This sequence comes from Picea glauca, assembly GCA_000966675.3. Taxonomy (NCBI): domain Eukaryota; kingdom Viridiplantae; phylum Streptophyta; class Pinopsida; order Pinales; family Pinaceae; genus Picea; species Picea glauca. Next base: position 126,029 of record JZKD02S1687821.1, on the reverse strand, counting down.
GAGGCATAGTGCAAGTTCTGAAGATGAGGTCAATTTTCAAGAACACTCTATTGGGCGCTCTTTTCTAGTGTAGTCGCATGGGCCTTGGCTAAACAGACTTGCAGAAGCTTACAAAACTCCATTATGCTGCTCGGTTTGGATTTTATGCTCTCAAACCAAATTGGCCACATGTCTTTGAATGGCTTGAGAAGGCGAGTTGAAACTATCGATAAAACTCAAAAAGGGACTTAGATGCATGAACCGTCAGTTGCATTGGATCCAGAGCATTGAGTTTCAACTATTGGGGCTCCTACATTATCATTCTCTCGATCGAAAAACCATTTGTTGGAGTATCTCCAACACTAGGGTTTTGGTCAATGAGGCAAAGTGCAATTTCTGAAGAGGAGGTCAATTTTAAAGAACACTGTGTTGGGTGTTTTTGGTCAGAATAGTCACATGGGCCTTGGCCACATTGACTTGCGGGAGCTTACAAAATTCTATTATGCTACTCGGTTTGGATTTTATCCCCTAGATCAAATTGACCAAATGTCCCTAAATGGCTTGAGGAGACGAGTTGCAACTCGCGATAAAACTAAAACCGAGACTTAGATGCATGGATTGTCAGTTGCATTGGATTAAGAGCACCGATTTTTAGCTAGTGGGGCCCCTACACTATTATTCCGTCGATCGAAAAATCATTTGTTGGAGTATCTTCGGCACTAGGATTTTGGTCAATGATGCATAGTGAAATTTCTGAAGGTGAGGTCGATTTTCAAGAACACTCTATCAAGTGTTTTTTTCTAATGTAGTCGCATGGTCCTTGGCCAAACAAACATGTGGGAGCTTATGAAACTCCATTATGCTGCCCAGTTTGGATTTTATGCCCCTAAACCAAATTGGCCACATGTCCTTGAATGGTTTGAGGAGGCGAGTTGCAACTATCGATAAAAATCAAACTGGGTCTTGAATGCATGAACCGTCAATTGCATTAGATCTGGAGCACCGGGTTTCAGCTATTGGGGCTCCTACGTTATCATTCCATCGATCGAAAAAGTGTTTGTTGGAGTGTCTCCAACACTAGGATTTTGGTCAATGAGGCATAGTGCAATTTCTGAAGAGGAGGTCGATTTTAAAGAACATTGTGTCAGGTCTTTTTGTCTAGTGTATTCACGTGGGCCTTTTCAAAATAGACTTGCAGGAGCTTACGAAAGTTCTTTATGCTACTCAATTTGGATTTTATTCCCCCAGACCAAATTGACCACATGTTCCTAAATGGCTTGAGGAAGCGAGTTGCAACTCATGATAAAACTCAAACTGGTACTCAGATGCAGAAACCGTCAGTTGCATTGGATTAAGTGTACTGGGTTTCAGCTAGTGGGGCCCCTAAGCTATCATTATGCTGACCGAAAAACCATTTGTTGGAGTATCTCCGAAACTAGGGTTTTGGTCAATGAGGCATAGTGCAATTTCTAAAGATAAGGTCGATTTTCAAGAACACTTTCCCAGGAGTTTTTTGCTAGTGTAGTTGCATGGGCCTTGGCAAAAAATTCTTGCGGGAGCTTACATAACTCCATTATGCTGCTCGGCTTGGATTTTATTCCCCCAAACCAAATTGGCCACATGTCCTTGAATAGCTTGAGGAGGTGAGTTGCAACTATCAAAAAAAAACAAACCATGACTCAGTTGCACATAACGTCAGTTTCATTGGATCTAGAGCACCAGGTTTCAGCTATTAGGGCTCTTACGCTATCATTATATCGACTAAAAAAGAATTTGTTGGAGTATCTCTGTTGACAGGTGAAAATGATCGTCTGTCAATTGGAAGAAAGAGTCAGGCCTAGGGTTGTCTAAATAACCCAAGCCGTTTGGTATGACTCACTCTGAAGGGTTTAATGGCTCCGTTGGCCAATCTAAAAGTCCTAAAAGAAACAAAAAAGAAAAAGAGTTAACTATTTAAATAACTACTTAACGTACATACATATCTATATAACTATTTTAAATAATATTTACACAATGGATCTGTTTATCTTATTTATTTGCATGATATACAAGTTGTGATTTTTAATCTAAGCTCACAGAAATCTATGTGAAGATGGATTCTTTAACAAAAGAAGATAAAGAAAGCACATAAATTATTTTTTGTTTTTTCTTTATTTATCTAAGATTAAACAGAAAAATATACTATGAAACAAGAGTATGTGGATGGTCAAATCCAGACCATATATTAGAGTTTCGAAGACAAACAAATGACAAAAAGAAAATAACTAACCTATTAATGCATGCAACATCTGTATAATAGAGGATATCCAACCACCTTGTCCAAGAGGTAAACCTGCAACGAACCTTAAGATTGTTCCGAATAAATGCGAAACAATGTGTTGGAAACTGAGTTTCGATAACAGAAAGTACAATACAAATAGGCGCAGTGATCTTATGATTTACAAGCAATTGCAGTGAGATAAATCTTATTGTAATAACTTTGCATTTAAACGTTCAACATAAAATTAAAGATAAATCTCATAATTTGAGTTGAATAGATGATCACCCTATATAATATCTTAAGCATCACATATGGACATCATTTGTTAATAAATTATCCCAACTCATAATAAATCATGAAGACAAAAGATATCAACACCTATTATCACATCAAGATAAACAAAACTTGAACTAAGACACCATACACAAGAAGCTAAAGCTGTAATATGTATTTCTGTTCCATTCAAGTCTATGAATTAATTGTCCATACTTCAGCCCTAGGCCAAGATGTTTTGATTACAAAAAATATGAGTTTTTAAAGGGTTCAGAAAAGCTAATTGTCTTATCTTATGAGATAAGATTAAATCTCTACAATCATCTACTGATTACAAAAATAGGGGGAAATATAACCACCCCAGATCACACGAAATCTCTAAAAACTAAAAAGAGTTTGTTTCTGTTTACACAAAAATGAGCCATGGATATGGCTAATAAGCCCAAAAATGCTCCAGATCATTTAGTCACCATAAACTGCCAAATATCCTAAAAGAAAAAGATGAAATAAAGAAATTCAGATATACATTTAACCAATATTTTCCAAATTTCGAATAAGAATAAACTCGCTACAAAATTTGTTGATTCTGTAGCTAGTCTTATTTTAGCAACAAAATCTAATTTGTTCTATGAACAAGAATGTAACACTATTTTAAGACAAAAACAAATCTTTACCTTTAATTGGAAAATCAAATCGATTCACATGATCTTAGAATTGATCACTGCTGTGACACTTTCAACATTTTTTACTATAATGTTCCCTATTGTTTTCAGACGTTTTCCTTGTCTCTGAATAATGGAATTGAGCCTACGATTTTCATATGTTAGGGGGTCGACCAGATCGGTAAGGGTTTTGACCTGTGATTGTAAAATGGGTATGTCTGTGTAATACTTGTCAATCCAGAACAGACAAGTTTCACATTGTGAATCTGTGACAACCGTTTGAGAATACCCACGGTTGAGTGTCGGACTGTGTGCACTGTTGCCTTTAGGTTTGTTATCAAACTTGATACTTGGAAATCCTTGACTATGCTTCAAGCAGGGTGGCAAATTATCCACGAAATTGTAAGCCTCGTCAGGATCTTCTTGGAAGGAAGAAGGGTCTTCTTCGGCCAAGAATTTGTTGATCTCCAAGTCTGAGCGCTCATGGATCTTGACCATTTTGATCGAGATCACATGAGGGTTTGATTTATTTCGTAGTTTCCTTGAGATCAACCTACCTGCCCTTTTATTTTTAAAACCTAAATTGATATCACCTTTAGATGGCTTGCCCACAGGTTTGTTTGTATTCTTAGCAGAGGTGTTAGGACATACGTGTTGTTCATGGATATGATCAACAACTTGTGGGTCAGGTATAGGGTTACTGAGGGTGTCCGTAACACAGGCCTGTGTAGGTGAAGGGACCGCTCTAGTAGGAACTATGGTTTCCTCTATCATAGGTTTGTCAACCTATACAGTATTGAATTCAACGAAATCGTTTCGCGTTAGGAAAACATTCCAGTCATCATTTTGTAACTTCAATTGATGTACCAACAATATCTTTACTAAGCCGTGGTGAAACAAGCTTGAATCCAATTGTTGTCTCTTATACCTCTTTGCCATTTTATACAATCTTCTCCATAGGTAATAGGGAATATTTAATTGAAACCTAATGAAATTCATAAGCAAATGTATATGATATAGAAAAACAAAACCAAAACGGCCTTCGCACATCATGAATTTTTTCAATACTGCTAGCAAACCATGCCATTGGGTTTTCAACAGGGACACAAGCATACCTTTGTCACAACAATTGATTCTTTGAGACGTGAAGAAAAGGCTCCATGTAACCTCCTTGACCTTGGCGTTTTTGAACCACTTTTGCCTAGTCAAAGGAAGACCTGTTTCTTGACCTAAAAACTCCTCTATGACCTTGACCTGAATGTCTCCTACCTTGGCTCGACATCTATCAAAAGAAAGGGAAAATTCCTGAGCGGTTTGCAAGTTGAATCCCTGGAATTTCTCAAGAAAAACAAGCCAGCCTTGACCCTCGAGATCATCCCTTGCATCATCACATAGGAGTAGGGTCTGAGAGCCATTGGGATACAAAAGGCAGACAATAAAACACAGTGAGTAGGGAGGGTTTCTAGGAGAAGACCAGAACGACATTTCATAACCAAAACTCAACATACCCTAGCGCGTATGGACAGAGGTTCTTCAATACCAAATGAAAGGCGTTATGTGAAATGAATGCCAGGAGTACATGCAAAACCCAAGATTTAGCTCGAGGTGATGGGCTCATCGTTGTTGGACTGCCACCTCCCACAGGGTATAGGCCATGACCAAGTTCGTTAAATTTTATGATTGCACAACAAGGTGGGTTTGGTTTGTAAATTTTAGGAGAGGAAAAATTTATAACCCAAAATGTAATGACATGGATACGTATGACCAAAAGCCACAAAAAAATATATCAAAGTTTAAATTAAATGGACCCTTGGTGAATCACATAACAATCCATAAGCATACTTCACATTTGAGGTGTCAATAAAGAAGATGAGCTTGATAGCAGGAAACAAAATCTTTATTAACAAAAACTGTGGAGCCATATACCTTTCATCAACATTAAATAAAGAGGTAATCCAATCATTGGTTTTGATGCTTCGTTTTCATGCTTTCAGTCATGAACAAAGCATGAAAACAAAAACACTAAGAATAACCAAAAGATCACAATCGTAGTTTCAAAAACTGCTTATGAAGAACAATAATCGTATGACCCCAGATAGGCAGCTACTTAAATTATTATTTGATGCTTTAAAAAGTTGAAAATATGTAGGGATGCCAACAATGGCAACTCGCTGGGAGAAGCAATTATCTCTGTATCATTGACGAGTTCAGGTTAGAAATATTTGAATGATTTCAAATCAAATAACAACTGAAAGACATTTGAGCATCTTTGAAAATCATTATGTGGTCCAACTTAAGATATCTTTCGTTAAAAAAAATGAAATCCGGTGACAGACTTAACAAATGAAAGCCACGATGTTTAAGTTATTAGCTCCAATGCTTTCGACAGGGCCACTGCTGCCAGCGGGCGTCCATAGCCTTGATAGGGATGTCAATTAAGCCACTCTGACGCCTCTATCTTGTCCAAGAAAATTCAAATCAGAATGAAGGATGCTTATGATAAAAAAACATTTTATTTTTACCTGATAATTTTCTCTAACCTCACATCGCGTCGTTTCCAGCGGGCCTGTTCAGTACCCCGACGAAGTTTTCTTGGCACCATGCATGCATTTACGCACTGCCAATAGACCTGTTTAGTATCCCGGTGGGTTTGCAAACACTTCCCACAACTCTTGGGAAAATTATTGATATAATTTATAGATATCCAGAAGAGTGGGGTGATGCTGAAAATTTTAGTCTTTGGCACATTTTGTTATTTTCCGTCTGCTTTAATTTTTTCTTGCTAACCTTCATCATGATTTGAAAATATTTCACTGATGAAAATAATTTTTCAAGGACAGGAAGGCATCATTGAGTTGCTTTCTTAAAAGCAGGGATAGTGTAAAGAGATTTTAATGATAGTCGTATTTGCTCTCAAATGCAAATTGAAACCAAAAATCAATGCTCAACAAAAACCACCTTTAACTAGCCTACGTTTTTCTTAAGAAAATACAAAAATTGATGCTCCGACAGTCCTTGACAGTTGTTTAAAGATGAAGCACTATGTTCTTCCTTTTGAACTAGACTATAATACAGGCATGTTTTACTCAGAAAGCCAAAACAAAAATTAATGAAAGAAAGAAAAATGAAAAACAAAACCAAAATAGAAACGGTTATGTACAAAAGGTGTATCTAGGATTTTTCAGGCTAAATACCTCTTGAGAGCTTGGCCATTCACCGGAAAGGTGTCTGGCTGTCCCCCTAAATTCTACAGGTGGAAATAACTGGGACCTAGTTTTTCGACAATTAAGAATGGTCCCAACCACAGGTTTTGGAACTTAGTATGTTCCCCTTTCCCCTCATGAGGTTTTTCCCACTTGAGGACAAGATCACCTACCTCAAAATTCCTGTCCGAGGCAGAACTTGAATCAAACTAGCTTTTGACAATATGTTGATGCTGATCCAGTTTTTGTTTTTCTTGAGTCCTTACCTCTTCCAACTTCAGCAAAGCATTAATCTGACTTTCCAAGGGAGGACAATCCTCTTCCTGAACCTTCTGTGATAGTTGCAGAGAGGAAAGAAGAACATGCAGAGGAAGAATTATTTCCCTTCCGTAAATGAGGAAAAAGGGGGAATTACCAACAACATTTTTTGGAGTTACCCTATCAGCCCAGAGTGCATTGAATAGTGCATTATGCTAGTTTTTGTGGTTTTTGGAAACCATCCTCTTGATAATCTTGATCAGGTTCTTGTTTGTCGATTCTGCCGAACCATTTCCTTGGGGGTAATAGCTGGCATAATATTTTAGCTTTATCCCTTTTTCTAAAGCAAAGACACTCATATCTAGGGACAAAAAATAGGAAGCATTATCGAACACTAGACATTCAGGAATACCAAATAGAGTGATCATGTTTGAATTAAGGAAAAATATTACCTGACTGGTGTTTACCACTTTTAATGGCATAGCCTCGGACCATCTGGTGAAATAGTCTGTCGATGTAATGATGTATTTATGCTGCTTTGAGGAGGTGGGGTTTATTGGGCCAATGATGTCGAGACCCCATTGCTAAAAAAGGAAATCCACTGAGACAGGTTGCAGTGGGAATGTTTCCTTCTGTACTCGTCTAGAAGCCTTTTGACAGATTACGCATTTGCGGCATAATGTATGGGCATCTTTGAAAAGCATGGGCCAATAATACATTGCCCTTAATAATTTGTGGGCAGTAGTGTCTCCACCGAAATGCCCACCATCTTCCCCTGCATGCAATTCTGATAAGACTTTATCTGCTTCATCTTTTGCTAGAAAACGCACAAGGATTTTATCAATTTTTTTGCAAAATAATATACCATTCACAAGTTGGTAAGGTGCATAATTTAATATCAACACTCTCCTCTTTTTGAGATCAAGGTGACACGGAGTTGAACCATGTGTTAGATAAAACTTAATGTCATCATATCAAAGATTTGTAGAATTTTGTACACAACAGATTTGACTTTGATTATGTCGATCTTCAATTAACATATCAGTTTGACTTTGTTGTTCTTCAACTGAATCAGTGACCAATTTACATAGACCTTGGCCTCTAACAATTTGTGTCGGGGTGATCTCGAGGTCATACTCTTGTAAGGATGTCACCTGATTTGCCTGTTTTTCACCCAGTTCTTTCTGTACTAACAAATTTCTGACAACAGGGTAAGGAACAATGAATTTAGTTCTAGATTTCAGTAGATATGATCGAAAATGTTTTACTTCTTTAAAAATAGCATATACCTGTTGATCTATAGCTGGATAATTAAGCTCTGCTCCCTTAAAGGCTGATCTCATAAAGGCAATGGGAACCTCGTTATTTTCAGCATTTTTTTGGGTTAGCACAGCGACATAAGATCGATCGGAGGCAAATGTGTAAAGAGTGAAGTCTCGTGAAAAGTCAGGGATCATTAAGGATGGAGCCTCCACTATGGATTTTTTTATTGAGTCAAAAGATTGACTTTCTTGAAGTCCCCAATGGTATTGCACATCCTTTTTATTAAGTTTTGTAATGGCCTCACCATTTATGAAAAACTAGGAACGAACCTTCTGACAAAATTTATCTGAACTAGAAAGGATTGCATAGATTTTTTGGAAGAGGGGGGAGGGAGTTTTGAAATGAATTGAGTCCTCTCGGGGCCAATGATCATCCCTTCATTGGATACTATGAATCTGAGCAGATTTCCTTGTTCCACTGCAAAGACAAATTTTTTAGGATTTAGAGAGATGTTGTACTTATGACATCGTTTTAAAATAGATCTCAGATGGACTAAGTGATCCCCCTTATTCTTGGAGAAAATCGTGACATCATCGAGATAGACCACTACAGATTGATTGATTAGACCAAAAAAAGCGATATCCATCGCTCTCTGGAAAGTGGCACCAACATTTATAAGCCCAAAGGGCATCTTTCTATAAGCATAGGTTCCCCATGGAGTACGAAAAGTGGTTTTTAGCTGGTCTGGAGGAGACATGAGGACTTGGTTGTACCCTGAAAAGCCGTCTAGTGGCGACAATCTTTTAGAACTGGATACTTGCTGGAGAATTTGTTCCATCGGAGGGACGGGGTAGTTGTCCTTGTTAGATGCTCGGTTTAATTTTTGGAAGTCGACACATAGTCGAATTTCACCACTTTTCTTTCTCACAAGGACAAGGTTAGAAACTCACTGCGTATGCCTTACTGGGAAAATTATCTTTGCATTCACTAGTTTGTTTAGTTCCATCTTGACTGTTGGTTCTAGTTTTGGGTGCATCTTTCTTAACTTCTGTTGAAAAGGTTGAGTCAAGGGTTTCATGGGGATGATGTGTTGTATAATGTTAGGATCGAATGTTTTTAGATCATCATATGTCCAAGAAAATACATCCTTAAATTCTTTAAACAATTTAATAAATGCTGATTTATCTTGCTCATAACATCCCGTTCCCAAATTGATGCATTGTGGATTATCTTTAGTTCCTAGATTTACTTTTTCATGGGTCAAGGAAGAACTATTCATTTTACAATTTACCGATTTTCTAAATTTATCATGCAAATCATAAAACTTTTCTAATCTTACCACAAATTTTGGGATAGAATTTACCAGATCTGATGTCGTTTCAGGAGACTTTGAGTCCGATATTACTATAAAATTGTGGAGGTCTTCGTCATGGGTGCCTTCATCGATAACCACACCTTGGAAAGTATATTCCATGTGCAAGAAACTAATGATCTATTGATCATCATCGAACACTCTCCAATTAGTGATGTTGTCCAGGACTGATAGTCTAAATAACAACTCAATGGAAAACGCGTTCAGAGAAAGGCCTTCTACGGGAAAAAGTTTAGAAGCAACATTAGCCAACAAGTCAACCTCAGAATTATTTAATCTTGGAATGGAATTAATGTTAAATGCAAAAAATTTGTGCATTATATTCCATACCTCAGCTTGATAACTTTTTAGGTGTGGAGATAGGCAATGAATAGAATTCCTTACCTGTCTGACCACAATTTATGAATCGTCGAATACCATTAAATTATGTATTTTCAAATCTAGTGCCTTTCTAAGTCCTTGCAGAAGTGCTTCGTATTCAGCCATGTTGTTTGTGCATTCAAATTCTAATCGACAAGCAATCAAAGTTTTGTTACCTGCTGGGTCAATGAGTACACATCCTACACCAACTCCTTCTTTAGATTTGGATCCATCAAAGTAGAGAGACCATATGTGAGTATCATCAACCATATGTGACATATTAGGGAGAACTGCCGACTGTGTGCATGTCACGAGTTCCGACTGCTATTCTGAGTTAGTAATGGTAGAGGTTTTTGCCATGAAGTTACCGAAAAAGGTGTTCATTCCCTGCATTTCGGGTGAATTAGCAGAAGCAGTAAATGGTACATTAGCGTAATTTAAATTAGTCACGGTAAGCTTGAGGTAACACTCACGATTGATCTTGATTCTGTTAGGCTTTCCATTCTCTGGCAGCCACAAATGAGACCAGTCTGTCGCAAAGTAACCATGCAGTTGTTCAGATCAATCCCTAATTAAAAATAGGCCATATACTTTAGGGATGTCCACGAAAATAATATCAATAATCTGGTGAACTTTAGGATTAGAGGATAATCTGATAAGGACATTTTTTAATTCACCTATCACCTTAACACTGGTCCGATCAAGCTGAATAATTTTTAGACTTGAAGGTTGGACTTCAGCATTGATTTTTTTGCAAACAAACCAAGGCATTACATTTGATGATGCGCCAGAATCTACCATACAATTATGTACATTCCTATTGAAAATTTTGAAGGTCAACAGAAAAGGTGGGACATTTCTACGAGTGTTAACAACAAAACTTTGCTGGTTTTTAGTCACAGTCCCTGGAATTATTTTATCTACATTTGTTACACTTTTTATAGCAAGGTTTCTTTTATCCGAGGGTTCTAGTGTTGTTTTAATGGGGACCTTTTGAGGTGTTTTAGGGCTGTTTTCTACAAATTTGTTGTTGTTCAAATTGCTGCTTTTGTTGTTTTCTGCAATTTTCTGAAGCATCTTTTGTAGAAGAAAATGAAATTTCAACAATTCATAAACATGAATATTAGCTCTAAGTTTCTTAAGGTCTTCAATCAAATTGTATTCTAAACTTGGGGTTGCTGAATTCTGTTTAGTTTCAATCTGCTTAAACTATTTTTGAGGTGCATTAGTTCCAATTTCAGAAGAGGGTTTGTTTTGTGTTTTGCTTCTGGTATTGTAAGGATGAACCGTTTCAAAATTGGCTTGAAAGATACTATCCAAAAAATTTCCGAAGATGTTGGGAAAGGATTCATTCTCTTACACTATTTCTTGTTCAACTACATCTTTAGAAATTTCAGGGGGAACTAAGTTATCATGAGCTTCGAGGATTTTCTGTATCGCATATTGTAGGCTTTCTAAATTAAGGCCTTCAGAATTTAAGTTGGGTCGATTTGTGGGAAAAGGTTTTCTAAAAGGGGGTTTGTAAGACCCTTTGCCTGAAAAATCTTCTTCATCCTATCTCCTTAAATCTACGACTTGATTTGACAATTTCTAAACAACCTTTTGTAAACTTTCCTGATCTTAACTCTCTGATTGAGTTTTGGTTTGGGGAGGTCTAGGAAGAATTTCTATTTTCTTCTTGGAAGATGGGGTAATCTCTATCTTATTATTGATATTATCCTTTAGGCTTAGAATATCTTTCTCAATTTGTCTTGCCTCCTCGAAGGCTTCCAATAATGTTGCCTTCTTAGACCTTTTTACCCAGATTGCTATGTTCTGGTGTAGGGCTTTGGTGTAGTATGCGACGATAAGATTTTTAGCAGACATTGAATCAATGGGGATTCGATTCTTTAATGTTAGAAGCCTTTGATTAAAGTCTTTTATTTTTTCCTTGGGGTTCATCTTTAAACTGGAGAGTTACATGACTAAGACTTCGGGAGATTTTTCATCTCCGAATTTCTCGAGGAAACAAGATTCAAATCTATCCCAAGATACAATGGTGTGGGGTTGTTGGGTAAAATACTACGTAGAGGCATTGCATTCAAATTTGTATGGAAAAATTCTACATACTACATCTTCGTGTTCTACGCTTTGGAGTCTAATGGCTATCATGAATTTTTTTATGTGATCTTCGGCGATTTGCTTAGAATCTGGATCGAATTTAGGGAGTCATTTCTCTGGATGTTTAGGCAAAGGATGCTGGGCTCCAGGTATGGCCACGACATCTTGATCAAGCCAAGGTCTGGCGGGATTGTTTGGATTTTCCATGGGCATGGGTGGTGACAAAGGCTGAGATGAAGAAATCCTTTCATCCGATGACTCTTCTCTGGAAGAGGAAGGAGATGAAGGTGGTGGTGAAGGTGGGATACCAGATCTTCCAGCTGTGGGAGTGGGGATGTGATCTGGATCCGTAGGATTTAGGAGAAGACCAGTGCCTTCAAGTTGCTCTCTGATATCAGAGAAATCTAGCGGTTTATTCAGTGGTCGACCTGGTTGTCTGATATGGGCAAAAGCACCGTGTGTCCTTAGAAGTGATTGACAAACAATTTCTTGTACGTCAGACCTTGTAGGGTTTGGTGTTACTGGCTCAATGGTAATCTGTGGATTTTCGTTTGAGGGGGTTGCGGTTTGAGAAGTAACGTTGTTTTCAGAACGAATTCTTGTTACTACAGGGGAGCGTGTGTGTGGGGGAGAAGTCTTGTGACCTCCACGTGCCATCAATCGTGTTTAGGCCCTCCTTCTAGCGCCATTTGTTGACAAGCGAAAATGACGTCCGTCAATTGGAAGAACGAGTTCGGTCCTGGGTTGTCTAAATAACCCAAGCTGTTTGGTATGACTCACTTTGACGGGTTTAATGGCTCCGTTGGCCAATCTAAAAGTCCTAAAAGAAACAAAAAAGAAAAAGAGTTAACTATTTAAATAACTACTTAACGTACATATGTATCTATATAACTATTTTAAATAATATTTACACAACGGATCTATCTATCTTATTTATGTGCATGATATACAAGTTGCGATTTTTAATCTAAGCTCACGAAAATCTATGTGAAGATGGATGCTTTAACAAAAGAAGATAAAGAAAGCACATAAACTATTTTTTGTTTTTTCTTTATTTATCTAAGATTAAGCAGAAAAATATACTATGAAACAGGAGTATGTGGACGATCAAAGCCAGACCATATATTAGAGTTTCGAAGACAAACAAACGACAAAAAGAAAAGAACTAACCTATTAATGCATGCAACGTCTGTATAATAGAGGATATCCAGCCACCTTGTCCAAGAGGTAAACCTGCAACGAACCTTAAGATTGTTCCGAATAAATGCGAAACAATGTGTCGGAAACTGAGTTTCGATAACAAAAAGTATAATACAAATAGGCGCGGTGTTCTTATGATTTACAAGCAATTATAGTGAGATAAATCTTATTGTAATAACTTTTCATTTAAACGTTCAACAAAAAATTAAAGATAAATCTCATAATTTGAGTTGAATAGATGATCACCCTATATAATATCTGAAGCATCACATATAGACAACATTTGTTAATAAATTATCCCAACTCATAATAAATCATGAAGACAAAAGCTATCAACACCTATTATCACATCAAGATAAATAGAACTTGAACTAAGACACCATACACAAGAAGCTAAAGATGTAATATGTATTTTTGTTCCATTCAAGTCTATGAATTAATTGCCCATACTTCAGCCCCAGGCCAAGATGTTTTGATTACAAAAAATACAAGTTTTTAAAGGGTTCAGAAAAGCTAACCGTCTTATCTTATGAGATAAGATTAAATCTCTACAATCATCTACTGATTACAAAAATAGGGGGGAATATAACCACCCCAGATCACACTAAATCTCTAAAAACTAAAAAGAGTTTGTTCTTGTTTACACAAAAATGAGCCATGGATATGGATAATAAGCCCAAAAATGCTCCAGATCATTTAGTCACCATAAACTCCCAAATATCCTGAAAGAAAAAGATGAAATAAAGAAATTCAGATATACATTTAACCAATATTTTCCAAATTTCGAATAAGAATAAACTGGCTACAGAATTTGCTGATTCTGTAGCTATTCTTATTTTAGCAACAAAATCTAATTTATTCTATGAACAAGAATGTAACACTATTTTAAGACAAAAACAAATCTTTACCTTTAACTGGAAAATCAAATCGATTCACATGATCTCAGAATTGATCACTGCTGTGACACTTTCAACATTTTTTACTATAATGTTCCTTGTTGTTTTCAGACGTTTTCCTTGTCTCTGAATAATGGAATTGAGCCTATGATTTTCATCTGTTAGGGGGTCGACCAGATCAGTAAGGGTTTTGACCTGTGATTGTAAAATGGGTATGTCTGTGTAATACTTGTCAATCCAAAACATACAAGTTTCACATTATGAATCTGTGATGGCCGTTTGAGAATACCCATGGTTGAGTGTCAGACTGTGTGCACTGTTGCCTTTAGGTTTGTTATCAAGCTTGATACCTGGAAATCCTTGACTGTGCTTCAAGCAGGGTGGAAAATTGTCCACGAAATTGTAAGCCTGGTCAGGATCTGCTTAGAAGGAAGGAGGGTCTTCTTTGGCCAAGAATCTGTCGATCTCTGAGTCTGAGTTCTCATGGATCTCGATCATTTTGATCGAGCTCACATGAGGGTTTGATTTATTTTGTAGTTTCCTTGAGATCAACCTACCTACCCTTTTATTTTTAAAACCTAAATCGATATCACCTTTAGATGGCTTTCCCACAGGTCTGTTTGTATTCTTAGCAGAGGCATTAGGATGTACTTATTGTTCATGGCTCTGCTCAACAACTTGTGGGTCGGGTATAGGCTTACTGAGGTGGCCATAACATAGGACTGTGTAGGTGAAGGGACCACTTTGGTAGGAACTATGGTTTCCTCTATCATAGGTTTGTCAACCTCTACAGTATTGGAGTGAACGAAACCATTTCGGGTCAGGAAAACATTCCAGTCATCATTTTGTAACTTCAATTGATGTACCAATAGTATCTTTATCAAGCCATGGTGAAACAAGCTTGAATCCAATTGTTGTCTCTTATACCTCTTTGCCATTTTATACAAGCTTCTCCACAGGTTATAGGGCATATTTAATTGAAACCCAATGAAATTCATAAGAAAATGTATATGATATAGAAAAACAAAACCAAAATAGCCTTTGCATGTCACAAATTGTTTCAAGACTGCTAGCAAACCATGCCACCGGGTTTTCAACAGGGACATGGGCATACCTTTGTCACAGCAATTGATTCTTCGAGACGTGAAGAAAAGGCTCCATGGAACCTCCTCGACCTTGGCCTTTTTTAACCACTTCTTCTTGGTCAAAGGAAGACCTGTTGCTTGAACTAAAGCCTCCTCTGTGAACTCGACTTAAATGTCTCCTACCTTGGCTCGACATCTGTCAAAAGAAAGGGTAAATTCCTGAGTGGTTCGCAAGTTGAATCCCTGGAATTTCTCAAGAAAAACAAGCTATCATTGACCCTCGAGATCCTCCCTTGCATCATCACACAAGAGTAGGGTTTGAGAGCCATTGGGTTCAATCCTAACAATCGGGGCCATTGGGATACAAAATGCAGACAATAAAACACAGTGAGTAGGGAGGGTTTCTAGGAGAAGACCATAACGACATTTCAGAACCAAAACTCAACAATACCCTAGCACGTATGGATAGAGTTTCTTCAATACCAAATGAAAGGCGTTATGTGAAATGAATTCCAGGAGTACATGCGAAACCCGAGATTTAGCTCGAGGTGATGGGCTCATCATTGTCGGACTACCACCTCCCACAGGGTATAGGCCATGACCAAGTTCATTAAATTTTATGATTGTGCAACAAGGTGGGTTTGGTTTCTAAAGTTTAGGAGAGGAAAAATTTACAACCCAAAATGTAATGACAAGGATATGTATGACCAAAAGCCACAAAAAAATATATCAAAGTTTAAATTAAATGGACCCTTGGTGAATCACATAACAATCCATAAGCATACTTCACATTTGAGGAGTCAATAAAGAAGATGAGCTTGATAGCAGGAAACAAAATCTTTATTAACAAAAACTGTGGAGCCATCTACCTTTCATAAACTTTAAATAAAGCGGTAATCCAATCATAGGTTTTGATGCTTCGTTTTCATGCTTTCAGTCATGAACGAATCATGAAAACGAAAACACTAGGAATAACCGAAAGATCACAATCGTAGTTTCAAAAACTGCTTATGAAGAACAATAATCGTATGACCCCAGATAGGCAGCTACTTAAATTATTATTTGATGCTTTAAAAAGTTGAAAATATGTAGGGATGCCAACAATCTCCAACACTAGGGTTTTGGTCAATGAGGCATAGTGCAATTTTTGAAGAGGAGGTCAATTTTCAATAACATTGTGTCGGGTCTTTTTGGCTAGTGTAGTCATGTGGGCCTTGGCCAAACATACTTGTGGGAGCTTACGAAAGTCCGTTATGCTACTCGGTTTGGATTTTATGCCCTGGGACCAAATTGACCACATGTCCCTAAATGTCTTGAGGAGGCGAGTTGCAATTCAAAATAAAACTCAAACCGGGACTCAGATGCACGAACCGTCAGTTGCATTGGATTAATAACACCGATTTTCATCTAGTGGGGCCCCTAATCTATCATTCTCTCAACCGAAAAACCATTTGTTGGATTATCTCCAGCACTACGGTTTTGGTGAATGAAGCATAGTGCAATTTCTAAAGATGAGGTCGATTTTCAGGAACACTCTGTCGGGCGTTTTTGGCTATGGTATTAGAATTGGTATTGGTATTGGTATGGTATGGTATTGTATTGGTATGCTATTGTATTGGTATTGTTATTGGTATGTTATTGTATTGGTATTGGTATTGGTCAATGAGGCATTGGTATGGTATTGGTATTGGTATGGTATTGGTATGGCATTGGTATGGCATTGGTATTGGTATTGGTATTGGTATTGATATTGTATTGGTATTGTATTGGTATTGGTATGGTATTGGTATTGGTCAATGAGGCATAGTGCAATTTCTAAAGAGGAGGTCGATTTTCAAGAACATTGTGTCGGGTCCTTTTGGCTAGTGTAGTCATGTGGGCCTTGGCCAAACATACTTGTGGGAGCTTACGAAAGTCCGTTATGCTACTTGGTTTGGATTTTATGCCCCTGGACCAAATTGACCACATGTCCCTAAATGGCTTGAGGAGGCGAGTTGCAATTCACGATAAAACTCAAACTAGGACTTAGATGCACGAACCGTCAGTTACATTGGATTAACAACATCGGTTTTCATCTAGTGGGGCCCCTAAGCTATCATTCTGTCAACCAAAAAACCATTTGTTGGAGTATCTCCAGCACTAGGGTTTTGGTCAATGAAGCATAGTGCAATTTTTGAAGATGAGGTCGATTTTCAGGAACACTCTGTCGACCGTTTTTGGCTATGGTATTACTACTGGTATTGGTATTGGTATGGTATGGTATTGGTATTGGTATTGGTATTGGTATGGTATTGGTATGCATATCATTACCAATGCATACCATTGTGGTATGCAATGGTATGGTATTCATATTGGTATTGGCAATATTATTGGTATGGTATGGTATGGTATCGGCAATGGTATTGGTATGCATACCATTTCCATGCAATTGTATGCAATGGTATTGGTATTGGTATGCAATGGTATGGTGTTGGTATGGTGTTGGTATTGGTATTCAATGGTATGGTATTGGTATTGGCATTGGTATTGGCATGGTATTGTATTGGTATGGTGTGGTATGGTATTGGTATTGGTATTGGCATTGGTATGGAATTGGTATGCATATAATTGCCAATGCATATCATTGCCAATGGTATTGGTATGGTATCAGTATTGGTATTTGTATGGTATTGGTATTGGTATGCATAGCATTTCCAATGCATGCCATTGTCATGCAATGATATGAAATGGTATTGGTATTGGTATGGTATGGTATTGCTATTGGTATGGAATTGTATAGTATGGTATTGCTATTGGTATGGCATTGTATAGTATCGTGTTGGTATTGGTATTGATATGGTATAGTATGGCATTGATATTGGTATGGTATTGGTATGCATATCATTGCCAATGCATACCATTGTCGTGCAATGGTATGCAATTGTATTGGTATTGGTATGAAATTGTATTGGTATTGGTATGCAATGGTACGATATTGGTATGGTATGGTATGGTATGGTATGGTATTGGTATGGAATTGGTATGGTATGGCATGGTATTGGAATTGGTATGCATTATCACTCCACCAGTACTCCCAAGGCTGAGAAGGAGACCAACATAGGTAACCACAGACCAAGATTTTGGTTTGGTATCTAGACCTACCAAACCAGAGAAGGCTCTCTCTAAGGTAACACTTAATAATCTAAACTGGAATGCAAAGTGATTTTAGGCTAGATATTTGAGATCAATTATGGTTTTGAAATTATAGGTTTTGCTGGACTAAAAGATGAAATCCTAGAGCTAGGAAAATAAATATGAGGGATCAGTTGCAAAAATTTCAAAAGGGGAAAGGTAGATATAAATAATGTCCCGAAAGCATATCGTTGTAGTGCAAGGATGAAGGAACTGAAGATAAATGAATTAGTGAGCATAATATATGAATTCACTGACTAGAAAATAAACACAAAGCTGCTAAAACTCGAATAAAACAGAGCATTAAATCCTCCAATGAATTTTGTTTGATATTTTTAGAGATCTAGCATAAGAAGAAAGGAATATGGAATAATAAATTTTCACATAAGAAAATATAGAAAAACAAGGAACATTAACCATAACATAGGAATCCTTGTAAAATAGTTGCAACTTCTGATTTTATTACTTTCAAAATAGTACACTAGCTTCCTAGCTATCACTCTCACATGTCCAACCCTTCTAATGACTTAATCAAGTGTATATATGGAAAATACAAAATATGACACCTCATCAATTCAAAATTATATTCAAAACCCATCATAAATGCATTTGATGAATGATCACCTAAAGACTAGGATGGTTGAAACAATTTCCACAATTTAGACAAGATTTTAGGAGAGTATATCTCACTCATTAATTACAAATTTCCTCATAAAGAGAGGCAAAAAACAACTAAGAAGCCAAAAATATACTTAATAGATCACAAAATCTCAAATTTTCTACCATATTTTCTTGATCATTTCTCAAAAATTTTCCATGCCAGATGGGTCGCACTAGCCTGTAGAAAAACAACATTTTTAGCAGAAGCGTCGCATTGGTTTAGTGATGTTTTTGGACAACTTTTAGGAGTCCATTTTGAATTATGGAAGCTAGGTTAATTATCCCCACGTGTCTACTTTCAAATGAGCCATCAAAATAAAAAAATACCCATGGGAAGGCCTCCAAAAACTGAATTTTCCACCTCACTCAGAAACGTCGTGCCTAGTTAAAATTTGTGGCAGAAGTATGAAAAAGGTGAGGTTTTTTAAGTTTTTTATCAAAATTAGAAGATGTCATGAAAAAAAAAGTTTAAATTTTGCATGTAATCATTAATATTCATCCATCCAATAGAAAAAAATTGATTTTGATGCCCTGGGAGAAAGGGTCGCACCTCTGCGCAACGCTTCTATGTGTCATTTTTTGCAAAATTCCAAAAATTTAAAAAATGCTCCAAAAATTTCAAAATTTGTCCCTTGAATTATATGGATGATAGGATAAACATCCAAGGATGTTTTAGCCACCAATTTCACTCCTTGAACCCTTTTTCTTGACTCTCTTTTCTTGTCTTGGACTTCTTGCAGTTTCCTTTTTAATTGCCTGGTTTTGATTTTTGCAACCTGATTCTCTTTGTGGTAGTGAATAGACATGTGTCTCCTAAACTTGTTGTCTCTATTTTCCCTTTTGAGCAGCTTCTCTAGGTGGCCATTTATCCTTCCAAGCCAATATTCCCTGTTGTTGTCAAAATCTTCCATAATTTGGTCATGTAATGATACTGGATCTTTCGATGGGGAGTCCTAATTTTGTTGTTGTAGTGCTTTGAAAATACCCCTGGTTCTTGGTCTTTTCCTTGCCACCTGACTTTCATGTTCCTTCTATTGATCATCTATCTGGATTATTTCTTTGATCTTGGCATCCCTTTTTTTTTTTCCTAAAAGAAGTTGATTTACCTTTAACTACTCATTTTCTTTCTCTAAAAATGAAATGACAAACTTAGCTTTTGATAACTTATCTTTCAGCTCTTTGATTTCAACATCTTTTTCCATCATGATGTGATTTTCTGGTGTAAATTCATCATTTCCCTCTAGTTATATCACATCAATGGCAAGATGCGATGGCCCCTTATCCTGCAAGGATTCCTTAGGCTGTGATGGTGATCCTCGTCCTGCTGATGTAGGTTTGGCACCTTCCACTATATGTGGAGCAAACACAATCCTCTTCTCTCTTTGATATGTCTTGGTCACCTCAGGCCTAGGTGCCTTTGAAAAATCAAAATGTTTTCTTGAAGAGCCAACCTCCATTGGTTGTGCTTGCATTGACCTTGATGGTGTTGTTTCGCTAAGAGAAACAGTGGGGCTAATGATAGGAGCAGTTTTCAGTTTCTCCAAGAAAGTTTCCCAGGTGACCTTCTTTGCTGAAAGTTGATGCAGAACCACAATTTTAATCAAACTATGGTGAAACAAATTGGTGATATGAACCTTTCCCATGGTCCAAATATTTTCAGTCATCTTCACCAAGCTTCTGAACATAAAGTTGCAAAAATTAATTGTTTTTGTAGAAGTGAAGTGCATTAACAACCTGACATGATACGTATAATTTGGAAAATCTCCCTTCACATGTAAAATATATCACAATCAAATTCAACAAAGGAGAATACTTGTCAAGAAGATGTCCGAAAGGAAAAATATGCTTAGGAGCATCTCTAACATTTGGTTTTAAGAACAATTTATAGTCATCAAGCTCTAATTCCATGCCCTTGAACCAATTTTCACCATGATATGGAATACCTATTGTTGGTTGTGGAGCCTGATTATCTTCCTGATTCAGAGGTGTTTTTTTTCAGCTGTGTTTATACCCCATGAATACTTTACACCCCAGAAGAATGTAAACTCATCCACGCGGGGGAATGCAGGGGGGGTTACCCCCGTTGCGGGGTTTGACTATCCTCCCTGGCTGGGGGAAAGCGGCCCCACAACGGGGGTTCGGGGGCAAAGCCCCCAAAGGAAAAATTTCCTTGTAAATGTATATTGTAATTTCATTGTAAATATGGACCATTCATTATAAGGTCGCAGATCTAGTGGTAGAAGTTATGTTAGGGTTTTTTTCCCTACAAGGAAACCCTCTTTTCTGAGGGAAATGTATTGCGGCTACGTATAATAGCGAATATTGTATTCTGAGAGAGGAGACTGTGAGAGAAAGAAGAGGAAGTTAAAGAGGGTTTGATGTAGGTTATATACCTTCATTTGCTGGATAACAATAAAGGAAGGACCTGACAATTTTTCTGGTGGACGTATCCCACACTGGGTGAATCACGTATATCTGTGTCTCTATTGTATTATGTATCTTTTGTATTTTATTTCCGCATTTGTTTTATTTTATTGCTCCGTGATCTTGTTTTTCTAACAACTGGTATTAGAGCGAAAGGTAACTCGCAGGAAAAGAGGGTTCCTGGTTCGAGTGGGAGAAATGGCAGAAGATGGAAAGTTTAGGGTCGAGAAATTTAACAGCCAAAACTACCAGTTATGGAAGCTGCAGATGGAAGATTATTTATATTAGAAGGATATATTCCTACCATTTGGAAGAATAGAAAAGAAGCCAACAGCTATGAAGGACGAAGAATGGTAGATTCTTGACAGAAAGGCTCTAGGAACGATACGGCTGAGCCTGGCAGCGTCGATGGCTTTCAATATTTCGAAAGAAAAGACAACAAAGGATTTGATGGACGCATTGGCTAAATTGTATGAAAAACTCTCGGTGTCCAATAAGTTATTTCTAATGAAGAGATTATTTAATATGAAGATGTCAGAAGATGGGTCTTTTGCATATCATCTAAATGAATTTAATACGGTTACTAGTCAACTAAGTTCTGTAAAAGTGGACTTTGATGATGAGGTCAGGGCTCTTCTAATATTGTGCTCATTGCCAAAAAGTTGGAATGGCTTGGTCATGGTTTTAAGTAACTTTGTCTTTGGTTCAAATACTTTAAAATTTGATGTCTTTGTTGGTGTTATCCTTAGTGAGGAAATGCGACGGAAAAGAACAGGTGAGACATCATGTAATGTGTTGAACATGGAGAACGGGGGAATACAAAAGGATAGAGGAAAGGGCTCAGGGAACCGCGAGAATTCTAGGAAGGAAAGATAGAGTGCTGGAATTGTGGGAAGAAAGGACATCTGAAGAAAGACTGCAGAGCTCCAAAGAAACAAAGAGATGGAAAAAAGGAAAAAAATAGGGAAGCAAATGTAATAGGTGATGTGTTACAAGATGCTTTGATTCTTTCTGTAGATAATATTTCTGAGTCTTGGGTGGTAGATTTAGGGGCTTCATTTCATGCCACACCCTATAGGAAACATTTTCTAGATTATGTTCAAGGTGATTTTGTATAGGTTCATTTGGGTGATGATGCACCATGCAAAATTGTTGGTATGGGAAAGGTAAAAATAAAGAAAAGCAATGGAAATCAATGGTTGTTGAAAGAGGTAAGACATGTTCCATATCTAAGGAAAAATCTAATTTCAAGAGGACAGTTTGCAAGTGAAGGTTGTATATC